>JAXQQM020093032.1:0-10587 GCA_034641835.2 Pinus albicaulis | reverse complement strand
ATGTCTGCAATATGTCATTCACACACATGAGAGTGATCGAGGTGGATATTGGTGGCCACCCACCTATTCCACTTGGGCCCCCAGCATTGTCTCTTTCATTTTTTTAGTTTCGGCATAACTTACTATTTTTAGCAGTTTTTCAGGTCCTAAACTTCTGGAGCCGTTTTGAGGCCCTAAACGACATTTTTTGGGCATCGCGCCTCTAGCGAATATCATTCCACAATGATATTTGTGGCGAAAGTTGTATTCCTCAGAGAGAGCTTTCTAGTGATGTATCATGTGCGTCAAACGGAGATAGTATGCCAAAGTTACGTCCCTGGGAAGTTGAAACACCAATTTACCCAAACGGGGCCCATAGTTTTGGCGCTTCATCTCCTAGGGTTAGGTTTTTGGATGTTTAGGGTTATCTATTGTTTCTCAATAATAACTGTTTATAAAGGCCTCATTCAAACTCAGTTCGAGCACTGTCGCCGCCCACATCTCATCTAGAGATAGCTACCGGTATGCAACTAGTTTATTTTCACGATACCGTACGTAAGCAAATTTTAGTTCTTTGATAATGTTAATGAAATGAAGTGTTATTTCCACTTTGAATCTGTATTTATGGTTATATGTTTAATGCATTGCGTTCTTTCATAAATCCGGATCAGTGGTATCGGAAAGCGGTCTTCTTTTTTGATCCTTTGTCCCCCAACGAGGTCGGGGTATAAGGAGCTAGGGCTCAATCTGGTGGAACCTTTGCAAGATCAGCCTCGCAAACCTCGACGGACGCCCATGGGGGATGAAATGAAAGATGAGGGAGCAGGAGATCCTATCAAAATATTGCTCGAGGAGGCCCTCGAAAGACAAAGGAACGTGATGATGGATAACTTTGCTCGGATCCTTCAACGGCTACCCACCGGCGGCGCATCTGCATCCAGCAGCCACTCTGGAGGCGCGACTCCTTTTAAGGTACAAGTAAATTTTGACATTCCCATATTTGAGGGTCAAAAAGACGCAGATGCCGTAGATAGATGGTTGAATCTGTTAGAAGGATATTTCTCGGTTCATGACTTTTCAGACCGGGAGAAGATTATTTTTGCACTCCTCAAAGCACCATGTTAAGGATAGTGGGAAACCTATCGAGAATGAGACTGCGAGACGAACCCTCTGCAATTCTCGACGACCTGGCAAATTCTTTCCGAGATGCCATCAAGGAAAAATACTACCCCATGGGGATCTATGATGACAAGTACATACAATGGACCACGCTACGGCAATAAAGGGATCATGATGTGCATGAGCTAACGAATCTATTCCATACCCTGCGCATAAAGTTGGGTATCAAAGATTCAGAGAAACATTTGGTGCTAAAGTATCGTGGTTGTCTGCACAGATACATTCAGGAGGAAATGGAGTTCCTCGACATCTCCTCCCTTGGTACGGCATACCGGTATGCTGCCAAGATTGAGCAGAAATTCAAACAGAAGAAGCGAGACTTTGGATCCGCGAATCAAAAGCAAGGGAAAGGTGCTTCCAAACCGCAGAACAAAGGACAGAGCCAAGGCATGGTGGCTAAAGACAACCCGTCAAAGCCACAAGAAAATAACAACATCGCAAAGCCAAAGAAGGACACGAGAAAGTGGTGTGAGTTCCATAAGAGCTCCACTCACAACACAAGTGAGTGTCGGGCCAAGCAGTCGCTAGTAGCCGAGATGAGGGCTTCTGAGTTAGATGCATGCTCCGACTCCGAATCAGAACCTGAAAAAGGGAATGAAAAAGGGAAACAGATTATTGATGCGGAGCCCAACGCCACTATTGCCACTACAAAGATCCAGAAGGAGGAACCGAAAGATCCAAAGGAGGAGGAACGTCTCTTCCACTCCCAGATGTGGGTAAAGGGCTCCCCTGTATAGTTCATTGTCGACAATGGGAGCCAAAAGAACCTCATTTCAGCAAACGCCGTGAAGCGGTTGGGCTTGCCGACCATCGGTTCACCCATCCATACACCATCGGGTGGCTTCTGGACGGGAATCTCCCCGTCGGCCAGTAATCCACAGCCTTTCCTGTAACATCAAAGCCTTCCCACGGATGAGGTATTGTGATGTTGCTCCTATTGATGTTTTAATGTGTATTGAGACAACCATACTCGTGAGTGTCATGCGTATGTAGTCTCCAACCTCGTCTTTGTTATTGTTACTTTGGGAAATAAGTTGTACAGGATACCAGAGGTACCACCTCCTGCCGCTATCTCTTTGGTTACTGCAAAACAATGCAGTAAGCTCATTTCCCAAACTAGGAAATTCATTTTCCTGATGATCCGCCCCTAGGGAAAGAAGAAGAATATAGCCACGACCTCTAGACAAGGCTCCTTTGCACGACAACAACAAATGGATAAGGTTTTGGAGGAGTACGGGGACATCTTCACCTCACCCACAGGGGTTCCTCTGCACTGTCAGGTCAAGCACCCGATTGATCTGACCCCAGGTGCGCTGCTACCCAATGGACCAATCTCACAAATGTCTTAGATTACGGGAGAATGATGAAATCCAAGGCGATTCGGGAGCTATTGCGAGAAGGTCACATCGGACCAGGATTCATCCTGCAAGGCCGTGCGTGCGGGTACCGGAAAGAAGGATGGGACGTGGAGACTCTGTATTGACTATCGGGCGCTGAACAAGATCATTGTCCGGAATAGGTACCCAATCCCACGGATTGATGACCTTCTGGACCAACTCAAAGGTGAAAAATATTTCAGTAAGATTGACCTGAAGTCTGGGTATTACCAGGTACCAATTGAACCCTTTGATGTGTGGAAGACTGCCTTCAAAGCCAAGGAAGGCCTTTTTGAATGGCTAGTCATGCCTTTCGGGTTACCGAATGCTCCTGCAACCTTCATGAGGATGATGGACGACATCTTGCGGCCATTCACCAACTCATTCATACTGGTGTACTTGGATGACATTCTGATCTTCAACAAGACTTGGGAAGAGCACCTTCACCACATCTGACAAGTCCTCCAAACATTGTGGCAACACAAGTTGTGTGCCAATTTGGAGAAGTGCACGTTTAGCATGACCTAGGTTCAATATCTGGGAAACATGTGGATCCAGCCAAGATCCAAGTCATTCGGGATTGGCCAGCCCCAACCACTATAACAAAGCTTCGCAAATTTCTGGGTCTTGCTAATTTCTACCGTAGATTCATGTTGGGATTCTCTCATATCACTTGGCCCTTGAGTCAAGTCACCAAGGGAGGATCGAGAGAAAAATTCTTTTGGTCGGAACCTCAACAGAAGGTGTTCACGGAATTGAAAAATCGCTTCTGTTCTGCCCCAGCGCTCACATTACCATACTTGCAACAACCATTTGAGATTGAGACAGAAGCCTCTGACTATGATATTGGGGTAGTTCTTACTCAACAGGGACATCCAGTGGCATATCACAGTGAAACATTGTCTGAGACAGTTTGCAAGTATCCCACCTATGACAAAGAAATGTATTCCATTCTGCAAGCCTGTCGACAATGGAATCATTAAATTTTGGGGAAGGAAACAATCATCCACACAGACCACCGGCCCCTGCAGTTCATACAGACACAAGGGAAGTTGCAGAATGACCGCCTTCGTCCTTACTTCCCAGCTCTACTAGACACCTCGGACATTGCAGAACAACTCACACCAACAGAGTTAAACCCAGACTGCATGGAACAGGCCACCACAGATTGTATCATGAACATGCAAATCAAGAACACTCGTCAACAGCAGATCCAACTGTATCGGGTTGTCAAAGCTGGCCAACTCCTGCACCAAGGAAAGTGGTTCACCAGGGACCAAGTTCAGCAGAAATTTCCTCATCTCATGGAGGAACTTAACGCAATGGGGACCATTGCTTCCTAAGGGGGGAGGAATTATCCAGGTGGATATTGGTGGCCAGGCACCTATTCCACTTGGGCCCACACCATTGTCTCTTTCATTTTTTCAGTTTCGGCATAACTTACTATTTTTAGCAATTTTTTGGGTCTTGAACTTCCGGAGCCGTTTTAAGGCCCTAAACGACGTTTTTTGGGCATCACGCCTCCAGAAAATATCATTTCATTTTGGAATGATATTTGTGGAAAAATTTGTATTCCTCAGATAGAGCTTTCTAATGATGTATCATGTGCGTCAAACGGAGATAGTATGCCAAAGTTAGGTCACAGGAAGTTGAAACACCAATTTACCCAAGCAGCAACCCATGGTTTTGTGCAGCAACCTTCTCCTAGGGTTAGGTTTTTGGATGTTTATGGTTCTCCATTGTTTCTCAATAATAAATAGGCCCTCAAACCTCATTGTAACTCAGTTCAGAGGCCTGTAGCCACCACATCTCTTCTCAGAGATAGCTACCAGCGCCCTAGCTAGTTTTATTTCTATTCTGTCTGTAAGCAAATTTCAATTCTTTGATACTAATGAAATGAAGTGTTATTTCCATTGCATCTCTATATTTATGGTTATATGTTTATTCTATTGCGTTCCTGCATAAATCTGGATCAGAGAGAGACAATAATGAAAACACAAAAATGAGCTAATTCAAATTCGATATATCCTTTCAATATTTTTATTTAATAAAAAATGATATTAAATTAATTCAAATATAATGATTTCTATGTATGTATGTCTGTAATATGTCATTCACACACATAAGAGATACATTAATGAAAACAAAAAGGGAGCTAATTCAAATTCGATACATGCTTTCAAAATATATATATATATATATATATATATATATAGTTACAGTACAAAAATATATGCCGAGTTATTTGGCTAATAGAAAAAAAATGTTTAATTCAAATATAATGATTTCTATGTACGTATGTCTGTAATATGTCATTCACACACATAAGAGAGACAGTAATGAAAACACAAAAATGAGCTAATTCGAATTCGATATATCCTCTCATTTTTTTTATTCGATATATCCTTTCATTTTTTTATTTTTTTTATAATTATAGTCACAAAATATAGAGTAATGTAATGAGTAGATATATATAGGGAATTTTTAAAAATTTTAGTTTAAGTTATTTAAAATGTAAAATTTAATTATGTTAAGATTTTTTTATGATATTGAATTTATTTATATATTTAAAAATATATTTTAAATAAAAAAAAACAAAATTTTGATTAAAATTGTATTCCTAATTTTAATGATCGTGATGAAAAAAATAATTTCATTTATAATATAAACTCTATCATTAATATATATATACATCTTTTTATCCTTTAACATTATTGAATATATTATATTTTATAAAAATATTAAACAATTATATTTATGGCTTATAAGATATTGAAATGGCTTATAAGATATTGAATTTATATGTGGGAAATAATTATACAAGGAAATTATTAATATCGATTTTTTTTTATAATATTTAATATATTTTATATTTAAAATTGTTTTTAAACTACAAATAAATTTTTATAAAGTTTTTTAATAAAAGTTATGTTAGCTAATTATATTTTTCAAGTCTCACTAAAAGTAGTATAAATTTTATCTATTTTTTATTATATCTAGAGACATTCTAGCTCAATATGGAAGAGATGTTGTTATGTCATGTTCTTTTATGTTGTGTAAACATTTTGACTTGATTGACTAACATAAATATAAATATAGTTATAATTATAAAATGATATTAACAAATAAAATAAAATAAACAATAATTCATAGTTATAATTATTTCATACATCCAATTTCTTTTTTGAACTAGGAGATTTGTCAAGCCATGTAGTATTTTCTACTTGGTCGCTTCAATGGAGGCTGAGGAGTGCAAGAATTTAGTGGATGGGCATTAGAATATTTGGAAATTGTTAGTTTGCCACCTATGGACCATGGAGGAAGCCAAAGGAAGAGAAAAAATAAGGATTTCATATGTGAGTGCTCAATTCAACTGAACTCATCCAAGTCCACTAGCATCAAATTCCCTAGGGTACCACTAAGTCTGGAAACTACCAGCTCAATGGAATGTTCTAAATATTTCAACTCCTCCAAACAACCTAGCTCTAATCCTCTCACCATGGTGGTAGAAAAATGTAATGGTATTAAACTCTTGAGAAACTCTGGCCTGAGAAGACTAATGCAAAAGTTGACATTCAGATGAAGAATCGATCCAATAATGCCAATATGGAAAAAAAATATCCCTCTCAACATGAAACAAGTTCCAATGGTCTCCTCATCATTGAAGAACAATGAGAAGAAGTTACTCCTGTTGATGCTAGAGTAGGAAAAAAATAACTCAGCGAAGCACCGGTCTAGCTCCGATGTCATGTTGCTTGAGCATGTATTCCTTTAGGATTATTTACACTTTATTTTCCTTCAATTGAGTGTCATTTAAGATTCTATATACATCCAGGTAAGCACCGTCTTTGTTGGCATAAGGCTCATTAATTTTATCTCTATCTAAATTTTTTCTTGGTCGAGGTTTTCCAATCAGATTTTCGACTCTATTGAAGGTCTTTTTGGTTTCACTATCACAGACAGATAGAGCTTCCCTAGATCTACACAATTTTGTTTAAGTACCCTATAAACTTCTACTTATCTAATCACTAGTATTTCGATCTATCCTCAAAATGTACTATATATAACATATTTTTAGTAATATAATGTTTCTTACTTCCACACACATACACACACATAATTAAGAAAATTTGACGTGATAAAATTACATATGAATAAAAATAAAAATAAAATAACAAACAATTATAATTATAACTATAATTAGTAATTAAACTAGCTTAGATTCATCTTAACCTGAAATCTATTAAGTTCCAGGAGGAATCAAATTTCAGGTGCAGATCTCTTTTAAAGTGAAAAGTTATTTTATTCCTCTAGGTGCTTGGTAAATTCAAATGTGAAATAAATCTAGGACGACATTAAAAATGGATGGTATGTATTTTAAAAAAATCATACTCAAATTGTTAGCATTGGTATACAAATACATTAACTTTGTATTCATACATATATTTTTCTTTGTTTCTTAAGTAATGTATTCATTGAATAATGAAATGTGGAGAAAAAAATGAGGATGTCACTTAGATGACATTTTTTTTGGTACAAGTATGAGTCTAGATCTACTTTAACCATCTACTTTAACTTTGGTTTTACAAAGCAATTAAAGGGCTCAAATATCTTTTAATTATGAATGTGGTTTTTGTTTCAATAGATTTTTCTCCCTCTCAAAGCTTGGTAGAAGTGGAGTTAAGATGTGTCTAGGATGGTTTAATTTCTCCATTTAAACATGCTATATTCCAATTTAATACTATGGGTCAAAACCCTCGATACTTAATATGATAGATCATCATCATCATATATATATATATATATATATATATATATATATATATATATATATATATATATATATATATATATATATATATCACCGAGTTATAATGTTTACATTACATTATGTTACAAAATCTCTACCATATTAGGTTGGAAAGGGCAGACATAATTGACATTGCTAAGATTTTGTATTCATTCATTTAGAAGAAAAATGAAATGGAAAAGAATGAAATTGAAGAAGATATCAATGTTAAATATTATTCTATTTATGCATTTTATTCAACAACATCTACAAATTTTATTATAATTATGAGTATAAAACTAGCAATTGCACCATATGTTGCAAAGGAAACGCTGTAAAGCACTAACATAAGAAATAATGGTATAGAGGAAAAAATCTTAAAATTTCAACCAATGTTAAACTATTTGTAGTTTATTCAAAACTTATAATTATGTTTATAAATCACTACAATTTCATAATTACGATTTTTCATAATTATGACTTTTCATAGTTAGGCTGATTCAAAATTTTCAAACTATAGTTACGCCACCCCTGTCATAATTATGTGTTTTTGTAGGATTCTCAACTAACCCAAAAATATTGATATGGGATGGGAGAAAGTAAGACATCAAATTCCAACCATGCATAAAATGACTTTCTTTAAGAACAAGATGTCATTTTAGTTTTTTATTCCAGAAATATACTAAAACTTTAGAAAGCTTGGTAAAATAGTTGTAAACACTAAAGGATTATTAAAAAATTTGAGAAGGATAACTAAAGTACTTGAGAAGAAAAAATTGTGTACATACAATTGTGTGCATTAAAAGATCAACTAAAGAATTAAATTTGAACATTAGATGAAATGAGTATTTAAATTGGAACATCTCATAAAAAATGAATTTTTAACTTGTGAGATAGGATATCAAATTTCAACCTTACATAGAATGACCTTGTTTAATAATAAGATGTCATTTTAGTTTTTTAAATTACAGAAATATATTAAGATTTTAGAAAGCCTATAAAACATATTATAAAACATATTAAGGTTGAGATATCATTTTTCCATCAATGTGTGTACAGGAAAATAGAGTAAAGAGTGAAGTAGAGTCTAACAAAAGAAAAAAGTATTTTGAAACCAGTGTCCTATGTAATTTGAAGCGACGAAGAGAAATAAAGTATCGACTTCTCATGACCTGCAAATACAAAAATACTTAATTGTCATGGACTTATGCGAAGAAGCCAAATGATAAAAATATTGATTTGACATAACCTACAAATATAAATATATTTAATTGTCATGAATCTGCATTTTCTCAAATCGACCAAACTTTTACATCGCAGTCACACGGGATCCTTCTAAATCAATTAAAGTTTTATACGTAGATGTGTTTTTTTATGGGTTTTATTAAAAGTGGTGTGGAAACACACCTTTGCTAGAAACACACCTGTTGTGTTTTTTTATGGGTTTTAACCAATGATGGATGTCTTTCCATGTTTATAAAAAATCAACGCATTCATTTTTCAAAAGCACAATAACATAATAAAAGAAAAAGAAAGGGAAAAAGAAAAACCTACTAATTGAATAAATAGAAAATATTATTATTGAAATTTGTAGTGTCGATCTATCAGTCAATCGTGGACTAAAATTTGTAGTCTCGATCTATCAGGCAATCGCGGAATCTAAAGGAGAGGAGGAGATGAACTGGGAGATCTGTTCCATGAGGAGTTGAGAAGAGGGACAGTGCGGTTTCAACACGTAGAAGCCGTGCTCTTTTTCCTCTGCCACCATAACATCCACACTCTTACCACACTCACAATGATCATGGCCATGGTCTCTCAGCATATCTCTGCCACCAGTGGCTACCAGCAAGGGAGGCAATGGCATCTCTTCCATCTTTGGCGTTTCAGGGCTCCAAGGGTTGCTAAATGGATGATCTTTGTTGCTGCCCAATGGAAGAGCCAACCGCCAAAGAGCGTTGGTTGCCTCCAGATTGTCAACCGCGTCGGGCGGGCACTCTTTTTCAGAGCGTGTGCGTTGCTCAGAGCCAAAGAAGGGCTGCACCAATATCGACCCTCTCAATTTGATGGGGCTCCACGCTTCCACATCGCCATGCAGCACGACAGTTTGATGTGCAATGTTGCCACCAGTGCTATCTCCCATTAGATACACCGCAGAAAGGTCCACGTACGACTAGAGCCATGGGTCGTGTTTTAAGTCTTCTCCGTCTCCAGTGCCGTGATGCAGTCATCGTAGGCAGCAGTGAGGCGGTGCTCTAAAGCCAATCAGTAACCCACAGAGATAACGACTACACCTACAATTGCTGAAATTTTGAGAGGAAACAATGTGTGTACAGAAAAAAAAGTAAAGAGTGAACTAGAGTCTAACGAAAAAAAAACAAAGTATTCTGCTGTATATGGAAATAACCCAATTTTTTTATTGTAGAATGATTTATATTAAATTCATTGCAACTACAAATTCTATTAATCTTCTTCTCCATACTTACCTTTTACATCTCTTTTGCATATAAATATGATTAATCTTCTTCTCCACTTGTACCTCTTACTTCTCTTTTTCATATAAAGAAGAAACAGCTCTGCAAGTTTACAAAATAACTTCCACAACTTTAATTTAATTGTCAATAATTTCCTATATAGCTTAAAGTGGCGTACTTGTGCAAGAAAAAAATAATCAGGAAATGGAGCTTAAAGCGGCGTACCTGTGCAAGAAAAAAAATCAAGAAATGGATCTTAAAGCGGTGTACCTGTGCACTGGGTGAGAGGCTGGGTGTTGAGATTGCACAGCCCCGAGAGGACAAACACCTGTGCTGGGTTAATGGAGATCCCCAAGGGATTACTGGTCCCAAATAATTGGCAGAGGCAGGATGATGCACCCTTGGCCACTGTTACAAAGGTGCTGCAACACGCCGGAGCTATAGCGGTGCTGCCGCCGCCTGTAAAAAAGCTGGAGCATGGAGAAAGGCTGTTGATGGAATTCATACAGCCTCTGAAATATGATGGTGTTTGCCCCAACACATTGAGGTCCATCGCAAGCGCCAAGATAAGGAACATTACAGAAATGGAAGGCCTCAGCACACTGCAAAATTTCTGAATGTGGGTCGAGCACGGTGGTGAGATGATGTAGGTGACATAGTGTAACTGATTAATAATAGTTTTTAATCTGAGGGCACACAACATTTGAATCGTCTAACATCTAAATTAACGATGTATAATAGTACACCTGGCATTTAGGAAAGTTGTTTTCAAATAGTGACGCTTTACAGCGTA
>JAXQQM020059456.1:0-46243 GCA_034641835.2 Pinus albicaulis | reverse complement strand
GTTTTCATAATCACTTAATCACATTGAACTAGGTCAATTATTTAATATGTTCAATGCTATGTCATCTAGACTGGTTGGTTGTTATTCACTTGTTTATTAAAGGATGGAATTCCTTTTCATCGTGTCCTTTAAATTGAACTTAAGTGTTCTATATGGCCCCATATTTAAAATATCTCATATTTTTATTAATACATCATAATAATAATAATATGTAATGGCTCAATTTAAAAAAAAAAAAAATACACATGAATAAGATATAAAAATTCATAATTGTTGATTAATAATTAGAAATAAATTTTAGTTAGTAATTGTATAATTCGCGTAAGTAGTGAGTGGGGAAAAACTTATGTACAATATGAAGATATTAACTTACTAGCAACGCTATGAAGAACACTGTGGCTGATAGATTTTCAAAGAAAGGCTTGGTTGGGACTTATGGCGATCTGCACTATCCACAGATCTGGACAGGGAGCTGAAGGAAATATCCACATTCATTGATGATGACTATCCATCCTCATCGTTTTTGTTATATGTACTTTATGGCTGTTTGGTTTTGAATTTTTGCAAGCTGTTCAATAACAGATGCTTATTTTTTGTAAGATGAAACAATGTTGTTTGATTGTTTATCTTATAAGTCACAGAATATGTAGTAGCGAGCGGGCTACATGATGGACTTTGGACTGGGAGTTCTCCTCTATACTGTTTTTGATTTGCTACTGAAGAAGTTTAAACTGCTCTATATTACGTTTTTAAAAGTAGAAGAACTCTGTAAAATGTTTTGAATTATCAATTTTTGTTAGGTACAAAATATAAACCAGTTTCGTATTTTTCTTGCTGAAAAAAAAAGCAACGCTATGAATGAGAAATTGTTGTGATGTAATATTTTATTTCATTGTTTGCAATAGAATGTGAAGGACAAATTTCCACCTTTCTAACATTTTAGTAAAGACTATTGAGAGCCCTCAAGCCTATAGTTAACTACATTTGACAATGTTTAATCTTTGCTTCTCAAAAACTCTCCACGAAAAGGATACCTCAAATGCTTTTCATTTTATTTAAATAAAACTCATTTTATCCATGAATGCAAAGAAAAAAATCATGTAAAGCATTTACTTGTTATAATTCATTTTTATATTTTTATCTTAATATTCTCCCTAATTTAACTTTTATATACATTTATCTTTACTTATTTTTACTCATTTTATTTTATTAATAAAGAAGTTTCTTTTAATTATTTATTATGACTGTTTATTATTATTATTGTTATTATTATCTATTTAATAACAATATGGGATATTACATACTTTCTCCTTCAAGGAATCTTGTCTTGAAGTTATTTTTTTTAATATATTTATTTTCACCCTGTATCTTCCACGTCACTTTCTATTGAACTAGTATAATGCCACCTCAAGTGACCATGACATGCATTGAGAGTTCACATCACAACTTCAAGGGAGTGTGGGTATTCTCTAGCACGTTTTTCCAACTTTCAAAACCAATCTTAAAGTTTCTAGGTATATTTGGATCCCTAATGCTTCAAACCTCATTTTCCCTACCAGGCATCTAGTTCAATACTCGTGTACCCGAAGGCATATAAAAAACTAACTTAAAATTTCCCCACAACTCACTTAAGTACACATCCCCATGCATCGGAGTCCAATCCCATAACTCTATTGCTAGGAAACACTAGCACTTTTGTAGACTTCCACATCACAACTTCAATATCTAGCATTCAACCTTCTCAAGATGAACTCATATATAATTGAGAATTTATACAAGGCAAAAGAAACACTAACATAAGTAATTGATTGAGTTTGTCTCCAACCCATAAGGTGTTACTTTATAGATATTCTCATTTGTATGTATGACCTTTCACAAAAACATCAAATAAATAAATTCGCTTTGCCCACAAGTGGATTTCTTGTTAATTGTCACCTTATAACATGCAAGCAATGCATCAATTATATCAATTATAATCATAACATCATCATCTCATATAGAATAATACACATTCCAACTTTTGCATGTCACAATAAGAGCACACCATCATTAGTATCACACCATCCTAAATAGTTAGGTGCCACCACGGTGCCACATGCTAATTCATGTCATCATTAAACATCTCATCATAAAAATTGCATGCAATTATTACATACCATCACATCGTGAAATTTCATCATAATATTATAATATCAACATATCCTTATTGGTGAGAAATGTAATTAGTATCAATCTTCGTAATTGTATTTGAGTCATGATGAAATGTATTTGTCAAAAGAACAAAAAATAAAAAAAAATATTATCAAAGAAAAATATTTATTAGCATGGGTTTCATACTTTATTTATTTATTTCTAGGTCGAAGCACCCATTGAGTGTTTTTAGGATTTGTGGCATAATTCCTTATCCATGTCATCTTGACCTAAACCCTTCTTGGGCTCATTGTGTCAAAGAAAGGAAAACAATTTTATGCATTTTTTTCATCTATAAGTCCTCTGCCAAGTCGGCCTGCCTTTCTATTCATGTAGGTCTAATAGAGGAGCCTCAAACTATTTTAAATACCCATACATTCGACCTATTATGAAACGGATCAACTTATGGCATTCAATCTGCAATTATAAGTGAAAAAATGAAGTGCGAAATATAGAAGGAAGAAGCCTATTGCAAGAAGAAAAGGATGACTAACAAAGGACTATAGTTTAACTTACTCTACCACACGTGTGACGTATGTAGTGGAACATCGAAATTGCAGGCTTGAAGGTACAATACGAGTTTCAAAATTGGAGAGTAGATTGAGACTCTTGTTGACTAGATTTTGAGGAGCAGGCTAGTGTTGTCTTATGAAGGAATGGGCTAGTGTTTGATTGATCAACTTGGGAGGTTGACTTGGTCGATGGAGGAAAGTATTGGTCTTGGTCAAAGGGTCTTGGTTGTCTCATTTTATTTGGTTCTTGAAGAAGAGAAGATGATTTGGGGTTTTCCCCTTGTAAAGGGGTTTTTTCCCGGTTGAGAGCCTACATCCTATGTCATTGATCTTCATGTTTTGTATTTTGTAGTTGCTTGATGATAAAAAGAAATAAAGAAATCAAAGAAAAGCGATAAGAAGATAACTAAGGATCACATGTAATTATTAAACCAAGAAAAACTTTCTGGCTTTATGATTTTCCAACACTTATCAAATATATAGCATTACATCAACATATTAAATTGAACCACATGTTAACATAGCATCATAAATATGATAATAAACTCAACACATCATATTTAGAGAAACAAAACATCATCATCTTTTTTATTGTGATTCATCGGCGCATAAACGATGAATACCAACATATTACGTTTACTATGATAGTATCATTGAACATCCATCTAAGGTCTGTTGTGGTTAGGTCTATCAACCCAAGCTGACTCTACAAAGGATCATCAATACTACAAATTTCATGTGATAATCAAGATATTGATCATTTTTTAGTTTATCTTTATATCTTCTTCTAACAAGGTAGACAATTTACAAGGTAGGATAATCACCTTATCAATATGTTAAAGTTTCCATATGTTTTCCTTATTTAAGTACAATGTTAACTTTCAAGTAAGCCTCATTGTCTAAATTCTTAATCTCTGGTCATGTATTCTTTCTCACATAGATAAATTTGGTGAAATTCAAGCATTAAGTTACTATTGACCTTATTAGTTAACCTTTAATCATAAATATCATTGAAAATGCTTGTTTCTTGAAGAGACATCCCTTTACTTCCTCATACTAGATATTCATATAGTTTTCTCACTTCTCTACTAGTCTTAATTTCTTAAAATTCCACATATACTAATTTCATGAATGGAAACTTCTTTGCTTTCAGAATTTAGAAAACATATTATCAATTTGGTTTGACCTCTACCCTCTAGTGTGTTGGCATTATGGCTAATGTGTTTTCCTACTTGATAAAGAATTCAACATTGTAATAACATGATGGTTATAACGGCTAGAAATGGTATGGACAAAGGAATTTCAGTTCAAAGACAGATGGATGGTCAAGGTAAAGTTTGAGAAAGTATATGTGGGTCCTCAGAAGCAAGGTCGCGTACATACGCAGGTATTGTGAAGAAAATTCACGTATAGAATACGCACCATGGTAATCTCGATACTCGGGGTCTTTACCATGGTATTGGCCCATAGTAATGGGAGCAACAACGGTTATTTGATCCCGTCAAAGAATACCAACAACATTACCAAGGGATTTGCCTAAAGTATTGATTAAGGCAAGGATATATAAGGAGATGGAGGTGAAGGTGTTAAGCGTGCAAGTAATAGATTATACATGTGTGATCTGAATTGAAACAAGTATGCACCAGGGAGCATGGAGAAGACTCAGATCTGGAAGATATGAAGATATGTTGACATGAATTCTTGATTGGTTTTGTTGTTGCAAATGTCTAAGTATCTAATAATGATAGATCTGTGATGATAACGATACTCTGATATGAATATGTGGTAGTGAAGTTTGTGTAGTATGTGTTATGGGTGCAACGAAAGTATGTTTCATTAATTTCGGATCTATATGTTATCTTACTGTTGAAAGGTTGTGTACATACGTGGATAATCTTCTAGGTAATCGTGTATATATTTTGTGAAATGTTTTCAATATGTTAATATTTTTACATGGATTTTATGAATTGTAAACTCGTACATACGCAGATATCTCTTGTGGAAGTAGCATATACAACTAGGGTTTGAACTGATGCTTGATGTTTTACAGTTGATGAAGTCTAGTTTATTTGTTGTTGTTTATTTGTTGGTGTTGATTGGGTTGGTTGTTCATGATTAGAATATTATGTTATAGTTTGGTGATTTATAACTGGTGAAATGGTCTATGCATGGTTCAGTGATCGATGATTTAGTATTCAGTATTTTGATATGTGTACGCAAGTCTTCTTCAGAGGAAGCGTGCATATATGCGGTGTGCTTCAGAACAATATCATATACATTCTGATGTATGGGTTTGCAGTGACATCAATTGGTTTATGTGATGAGCGAATTATGGCCTGGTATATTGATGAATGGTTGTACATTGGTATGATCTGATAGCTTATATATGTTATGGATTGGTTTTGAGATTCAGTGATTGGTTTGTTGATGGTAAAATGATTCAATTGGTTTAGTGATTGTCTTTTATAATCAATATTTAGTTCAATATTGAGCTTAATGTTGGAAGTGGGTCCAATCTGAAAATATGATGAAAGGTGGCCTACAAGTTTGACGGTTTGAGTTAGATGGATCCAGTATGAAATATTATGAAATGTGATCCATAGAGGTGTTGAGAGTTGGAGCCTTCATTGAGGGAGTCATAGCTTCCTTCTAGTGGTAGCTAGTAAATCTGATCAGGAGGTAGGAGCTCCCTTCCAGTAGGAGTCGGTAAACGAGATCAGGGGGTAATAGCTCCCTTCAAGTAGAAGCCGGTAAACGAGATCATGGGGTTGGAGCTCTCTTCCAGTGGGTGATAGAGAACGAGAGAAGGTTGTATCCTTTTGCAGGTGGGTGCCTGCGTACTGGTAAGAGTTTGCGCCAATATAATATTGTAAGAAGTTTTATTAATAATAAAAGAAGAAGACAAAGACGACAACAACAATGGTTTTCTTCCACATTGGGCTTCCACCTAAAAATCATAAATTTCTTATGTGTTGTTGTGTTTCTCATGTGTGATGGTTTATTCTACTCTTATTGCTCATGGTTATTGTTTAATTAATGAATAATGAAGTAATGATACACTAGTTAAAGATGAAAAAATGATGGAATATATGAAAATTTAGTTAATTGTATATACGTTATTTGCCTTTACTGAAGTCACTTACATACGCTAATTGAATGAATGACAATATCATATAGAAATCAGAATATAAAATGAAAAATTTAGAGTGAGTTTAAAATACTGATTCACCCTCCCACTCTCACTGTTTTTCCCAACATATTGAGTGTGCTTTCTTTTCCTCTTTTAGATGCATTAAATTGTTGAATTTTGAAAGTTTTATACTATTACTAATTTGGATATAAGACCTTATAAACCAACTCAATAAGGCGTGTTGTCAATTTTAATCCACTTATTGTTTCCTAGAATTGAGCCTAAGCATATATCTCGATGTCCATAAGTCACATATAGAGTTATTCACTTGCTACATCATTACAATGTGGCTCTCCCAATAAAGGGAGAGATATTATAGATTTTTCATGCAAACAACTGATGTTCTCCAATTTATTATGCATTTTCTATGCTTAATTTTTTCTCAAAATATCCAACCAAATAGGCCTCCCTAATCTATTATATTTTGTCGTATCCTTGTATTCTTTCCTCTCACACCATGGTGCTCCAGAATTAGACACCTCCAATAAATAAATAAATAAATAAATAATCATGACAATTGTAGGATTACATTGAAAATTCACTTTCTCCAGTTGAGTGTTGTAGTTATCGAGAACTAACTTTGACATAGCTTCTTCATTTTGGAATAATAAACTATCAATGCATTGCTTCTAAAACAATGATATATTAATACAACACACTATCTTCTTTTTCTCCAATGTGATTCTTAATGCATTGTGGGGCTCTTAATCCCATTATGTTTCTAGCGCATTACCATCTAATCTCTTTTGTCATAGATGCACCCTTCTTCTAGCTGGACTAAGGATTCTTCCCTTTTACTTTTGGGTTTGTCAAATATTACCAATGGGTTAAAACTTGATTTTCTTGGAACCAACATCACGATTATCATCCACAAAAATATTATCTTTTAATACATACTTGGTGTGTTTGGGAAATAACTTCCTTCAATGCTAGCAGTAAAAAACTTGATAAGTTTCTCTATGTGAAGTCTCAATTTAACAGTCCTAGCATGTCAATAGTATCCATTAGGCGTACACCTCAAGGGAGTCATTTGAGATTTAATTAACTTCTCTAGTCCTAACAATTCCATATTGTTGCAATTCAAATTAGACACCTTTGACTAGCTAGGAGAATATTTACCTTTTGCTAAGGCATTTCCCTTTTCCCACTTGTGAATTTTTCACAATTTTTTATTTTGTCTTCTTCATTCCCATTCTACAAACACCCATTGTTTATTACATCTAATGTCACCATACTTCCTACAATTCCTTTAAATGAACATCATTATCATGATCATTTAACTTTATTGGTTGATTGACAATATTTTCTTTCTAAAATGCATCATCCTTATTTAGACCTTATAGTGATCCTTATCTTGTTCTTATATGGAAATACTATAATGAGTCCAACCATTTACCATAAGGTTGCTCATCCACAAGATACCGCTAGAGTGCTAAGTTATTTCATTATGACTATTTGCTAAATCCAAAATCTTCCCTCTGTTCTAGGTTATTTTATTGATTCTCATTGGTTTCTTACATTCATTTATAATATTTCCACTTACTCACCTTAAGTATCTTTCTAGCACTATTTTATATTCATCTTATCATTATAGGTTGGTCATGGTATGAGGCCACCATTTGTTATTATCATTATAAAATTTTTAAGTTCTTTCCCTTCCCTATATATCTTGAGGATCACCTTAGAAACTTTTATTCACTTACTAGAACCCTTATCTCTTTCTATTCATTTCCCCATATTTCTTTTTAATGATATGTTTGCTATCTTTACAACGATAGTTGCGTACTTGATTTCATTTAATGTGTACTTTTAATGAATTATGCTATTATTTTCTCAGTTTGATTCATTATAATTTTTCAACATTTTTTTAGAAAAACTAATGTTTTACTTCTTCAAGTTGTCTCTACCAATTTGGCATATTATGTGATTACATAATATTTCATGTCTAATGGCTTATTTTCAATGTAATTGTCAGACCTTTAAATTTACACTACCAGGAACTTAAGATACATATTGATTTCTCATGCATTCATTAATGCATGTCTACTATAAAATTCTATTGTCTATTTACTTTTTTTTATGATAATTGGCATGCTATAGGGAGCATATCGAAGCATGCCAACATCCCATTTTAGACTAATTATAAGTTGAATTTTCCTTTTTCTTATCATTTTTTTCTAGTATATATTAGGACTACGAGTTTAATCATATCTACATTTTGTTTCATGCTTATCTTATAAGAGCCTAAGTTTATTCTATCCCACACCTCATCTCATATGTTGAGTTTCAAAATTTCCTAGCCTGACTAATAAGTCTCGTAGGGTTAAGGGGATTAACCATGCATATTATAATCATCCATGTATGTTAATAGTTAACCATACATATACATATGCATATGAAATATAATTCATTTCCTACCACTTGCATGAAACATAGAAGAGGGGAGAAGAAGCAAAGAAGACACATCATATGGTAGGTTCATGGAGATAAGTGTCAAATTCCTTTCCTCCTATGTCAATGATTATAAAACACTCCACTTAGGGTTTTTGTACTTTCCTTTGTTGACGTAGGCATGTACTAGATCACATGTATTGCACCCTAAGTAGTCATGAGGATACCCTTGTCGTCTCTAGCAGTCCATCAAATTATGCTTAAACATTAGGTGGTTTGAGTATTGGAAAGATTCACTTAATATCTTATCGCTTCAAACTAGACTTCAGTCTCTTTAGAACTGCCAATAATTGGATCCCAAAATATACTCTCCTTAGGATGGCTCCACGAATACTCTAGGAGATCAAGGGTGTGTGATCTCACACTATAGGTGATATGATGGAAATCCTTGGAGATAGTGTTTCCCTATCACCGATAGTCAATGTAGATAATGTCATAACTAGATGCAACTCAAAATATAGATCTATAAATGCCATAAGTAATTTGTTGCATGCATGTCGTTAATTATCCAATATACTACACTTTCATTAAACATAGAAAATAAATATTAGCTCATATTGGTCACACTAGTTCACATATAAATAAATGTCAATGCATATAGAAGATATCTAGATCAAAGTGGCACTATTTGTTTTAAGTTTATCAATTCATTGCATTATCTTTCTCCAAAACTAACCCAAATGATCTTTCAATATGCTTAAATAATCACCACAAATCCTTCTTTATCACTTTTATTAAACATAAATTCAATCCTTAAATTTTCATTCAAATATTTACTTCTTAAATCATAACTTACTACTATATAAATAATTATATGTTATTATTCTAAAATAACTATATATAAAATGAAAATATAAACAACCAAAAAATTAAAACATTATATCAATACTTCAAAAAAATACACAATTTTAAAATAATACTTATTAAAAAAATTTGAAATTAAAATCACTTATTTATACTGATATATGAAGGGGAAAAAATTAATTATTATTTTTTATTTTCACTTTTCTATCATTATTATTATATATTTACTTTCTCGTTTATTAATGAATCAAACCTCTTTATAAATGAAGGATTATGAATCGACAATAATTAACTTCAGTACATCTTCACCATCACTTATTCATGAAGCAAGAAACCATGTCAACTCAGGAATGTAATCAACCGATCAAAAGAAACAACATTTTATTTTCTTATATGAAGGAATCAAAAGGGTCGGCTGATGGGTGATAACTTGACTATGGCGACTCTCAAGGAGACCATGAAAATAGTTCCCTTGGAAGAGAAATGACCGGGGAGCAACTTTACAACTGCTGATCGATCTCCATCTATTTCAACCTAGGGGTAAAGTTAGGTAATTGGTGCTAGTTTGTGTCATCTTTGGTTTTTATTTTTTAATATCATGCTGTGGTAAAATGCATATGCAATATTATTTAGTGTAAAGAAAGGTAATGTGTACTGTCCTAAGGGCCCGATTCCGGTTTCAAATACAACACAGACTAGCCCACGAGCATATGCAAGATTTGGGCCAGGAAATCCACCAACCTACTCAATTATTTTCATTGTTTTTAGTTTCAAATAATAGAGCATGTCGTTGCTCAATTGTTTCTAAGTATTTCAGATAAATTAATGCAATATTGTGTCTAAGTATTTCAGGAAAATAAAATAATGCATTATACATATTTCTTTGTGTTATATTCGTTTGGGTAATTGGTGGAAAGATCAATAAATATGTGATATTTGGTTTTGGGTATTTAATATAGAGTTGTCTTTAGTGCGACTTTTTGAAGTTTCAGGTTTTGGAATCGGGTGAAAATTTTTGAGGTGAAATTTTGGTTTTTGTTATTCAAACTGGTTTTTTTGACTCTATATATGGATTCAACACCCTCAAAAACCTCTAGGGCACTTCGATTGTGCAAAGTTAGCAATCTAACTTCTCTTTTCAATAAATCCCTGCTGAATTTAGAGAAATTACACCGTAAAAAATCACCGTAAAAGCCTTCAAAAAGTCGCACTAAAGACTACTCGATTTAATATTAATATTAACATTTTCATCATTATATTTGATTAGAGTTGTTAAAAAATTAAAAAAACTTGAATTATTGTTAAAGTTCACTATAATGTAATTTTTTCATCTTTATTTCAAGATTAAAGTTTTCATAGATGTCTATCAATTTTATTTATGTTATCAGACCATGAAATATATTTGATTACTAGATTTGTTAAAATATATATATATATATATATATATATATATATATATATATATATATATATTATTGCCAAAGTTTACTATAATGTAATTTTCTCACCAAAAAAACCAAGATTGATAGTTTTCATGGATGTCTATCAATTCAATCCATGTTATTTGATGATGAGATGTATTTGATAACTAGAAACTTTGGATCATTGCCAAAGTTCACTATAATGTAATTTTCTCACCACTATTCCAAAATTGAAGCTTCATGGATGCCTATCAATTTGATCCATGTTATTCGATGTTGAGATGAATTTGATTACTAGATCCGTTCAAAAATAAATAAATAAATCCTCGGATCATCGCCAAAGTTCATTATAATGTAATTTTCTCACCTCTATTACAAGATTGAAGTTTTCATGGATGTCTATCAATTCGATCCATGTTTTTCGATGATGAGATGTATTATCAAAGCTCATAGGATGAACATAGTTTGGAAATAAGAAATTGAGATGGATAGGTATTTCGTAGTTTGCACGTAGAGAGCTAAAATAATCGAATTGCAATCATGAGAAGAGAAGGTGAAGTAAAAAGAGATATAATTCACAATCCTAATTCATAATCTAATTGCAAATTGTTATGTTCTATCTATTTTATCATGCATGGTTAGCTTAAATGGAAATGAGGAATAAAGGATTATGTTGGACTACTCATTATAGCATGCACATCTCTTCTGTTATGAGATACATCATTTTTATGGCTAAATAAAGGACTATGTTGGACTACTCATTATAGCATGCACATCTCTTATATTATGAGATACATCATTTTAATGGCTAACAATCTAATAAATTAATAAAATTAGATATGCATATAATTTTAGCATAATTTAATTTGGTAAAGATTTATGTATATAATTTTGGTATAATTTAGTTTTGTAAAGATTTTTAGGTTTTAAGGGTAATAACTTGGGTCTTGATATTATATGTAAAGTTTTAATGTTCAAGAAATATGTTAGGATTTTTCATAACAATTAGTTAAAATAAAATGTAAAATTCAAAATTTATTTAAGTAAATTTTTAGTGGTTAGTTTAACTTATTGGCTATTGAATTAGTGGTAGTTCGTATAATGAATGTAGTGGTGTTGAGATAGATATCAAAGCAACTAACAAATTGGAAGCGGTTGTAAACCTTATTGTAATTGTTCATTCTATATAATAAAATACCTTACCTTGCCATATGGATGCTTCCATGATAAGTTGTCACGGCTTTATCATGTAAAATCTTGTGTTATGCTTATTTTTCATTATTTCTTTGCTAGTCGTGCCAATAGGCATGCCTATTTCGAATAGGGCTAGAATTTTAATTTCATTATCAATAATTATTAGGTGGATGGTAGTGATTTAACCTCCATGAAATATTCTAGAATAATCTTAGTAGATTCATAGAACAAAGGTCAAAAATTATCTCAAAAGTATTTATGTCATTTCTTCCCTTTTAATTACGCCGTAGGCGTCTTTATTTGAAATCAACCCTCGTCTTTATTTGAAATCAACCCTCCTGGGTGTCCCAGTGTCATAATCTGAGCCCTTTGATATGTTGTTAGACGATTGAAATGTCTTCCACCCTTGGATCCACCGATTGAACTTTCAACTGATTCTTGATTCAGTTCGGTTAACAATATTTTTAACTGTCAGTCTGTAACGACCGCACTGGGCCAAGAATCGAGTGTTTACATTCGATGGAACTACTCAACTTGGTTCCAGGCTTCAGATTTCATCCCACAGACGAGGAGCTGATAATCCATTACCTGAAGAACAAGGTCTCCTATTCTCCTCTCCCTACTTCAATTATTGCAGAGATTGATCTGTACAAGCATGACCCCTGGGATTTGCCCGGTGAGTATAATGGGTATCTGTTAATTTTATTATGTTGTTGCATTCTGTTAGATACTTTCTCACTGTATGTATATGTGTTGACTAGATTTCAGCGAAGGCTTGTTTTGAGAGAAAGAGTGGTATTTCTTCAGCCCGAGGGAACGGAAATATCCCAACGGGTCGTGCCCAAACAGATCCGCCGGCTCCGGCTACTGGAAAGCCATGGGAACAGAAAAGCCCATTTTTGTCATGTCGGAAACCACGTTGTCAAAGAAAGTGAGCGTAAAGAAATCCCTGGTTTTTTCCGAAGGAAGACTGCCGAAGGGCTTCAAGATTAACTGGATCATGCACGAATACCGATTCCCTGAATCCATGCCAACAAAGAAGAACCAATATTTGCGCGTAAGAATTGTCTTTTATGTTGGCGTCACCCATAGGGATTTGAATATTGATCCATATGTATATATAATTCAAGAAAAACTTAATGGGAATTTAAATATAATTCAAGAAAAACTTAATGGGAATTTAAAGAATTGATCATGGCTTGTGTTTTTTCAGTTGGACGATTGAGTGTTGTGCCGCATATACAAGAAAGCGAGACATTCTAACCCGGTGGTTTCAAACCCACAACTGTAGTCCCCGTCACCTGCTGACGTGCAACAACAATCGATTATGCCCAAATTCAGTTCCGTCTCTGAGTCTCCAGAAATTCCTGGAGGTAAAGAAGAGACTTGATCCATTTGGGTTCTTCTCAAGCGAGTGGTCGGATGCTGTGTTGGGCACATGGAAATGGGCCAGAGTTCAGAGATTGAGAGACAAATGTGCCTTCGATGGATTGTGCGTCTGTAAAATAGGTCGCCATTGCTCTCCACGGTATGGAGTTTTTTGCAGACCCGGTAAAATTTGGACAAGTGCTCGCGTTTGCAGGCGACAGTGAACAAGAAAATGTTTTTTTCCATGCGAATGTCACAGAATTAGTAAATATTTTTGTATGTTGTACCTCCCATTATACAATGCTTATAAACAGTGTTAAAGCATGAGAATACCTTTTAATTAAATTTTTACAATACCCACATTATAAATATTTGGACCCTTAAATCAAAACAAATTGGGTACAGGCCCCATGGAAAACCAATTTCCGCCCTCGGGACCACTCATAGTGGTTTCTGGAAAATACGAGTGGTGATGTCGGCATGAATTCTAGCCATTGATCTCTTTGATGGGTAGTTTGAGAAAATTGTGTCTCGGGACCTCACCTTGTCTTAACCTTCGACAATTTTATGCCACCGAGACTTCGTTGACTTATATCAAGTGTAGCACCGATCGTCGATTACTATCGGAAATACAATGCTCTTTAATTAAGTGTAGAGTGTTTCCTTTCAAAAATTAACACAGAAATAAGACTTGTAAAAGTTTTCAGTCTCTTATTTCTTTCTTCACACAGATATTAAACTAATGGAAATATGCAATAGTTTGATAAAATTTCTTTGTAGTGTCTCACCTTAGCAAGATTAGTTTTGTGACACTTAGAGAGGATGATTTTTATGCAGTGATATGATATTCTGCATGACAGACTTATGTATAGGCTTATATTCTATAGACATAGTTTGGGTCCCTTGGTTATTGTGTGCTTATGATTATATCTATGGTTGTGTGTATAAGACTAATTTTGGTTAAGTGCATATTATCAATGTTTTCACTTTTTGTATCCTAGTTTTGACATTGGTGAATTGATTTATACATTGTTTATTATGTTAATAAGATTTCGGAAACATGGTTTAATATGTAAATAAGATTTGGTAAATGGTTTTTCTTTCATTAGTATTTGAAATTTACTGATATAATGTCATTGGCACAATCAGTTATTTGACACAGTTATGTACTTAACAACACATTTCTATTCATTTTACATTACTACAATTGACCATATCTACAACATATTTCTATTCATTCTAGATTACTAAAGTACTATAGATATCTTTCTTAGCAACTATAGGATCTCTCTAAGAATCTTACGGCGTTTCCTTTGCAACATTTAGTGATGGTGCAATTGCTAGTTAAATTTATTAATTAAAAAATGTCATATGAACATCAGTTATGATTTTTTGGGCATGTGGTATTAGTAAGTCATGGTATTGACCTATGGTATAGTAATATAATCTATTTACAACATATTTATAGGTTAAGAATCTCTATACTAAAGTGGATGAATCTCCATGGTTAAGAATCTTGTTACATGTTTTTTTGAAGATGTATATATGTTTAACTTATGTATTAATTCTTTTATAATTAATAATAATAATAATTTAAAATAAAGTTATAATTGAGTTGATTTAATGACTTTTCTCAAACTTGGCAATGTGAGATATATCGTGAAGTAAGTGTTTTAATTCCCATCACGTTACTAATTAAATTGAATTATACGGTGATAAGGAGTGGTTAGTATGAATTCGTCATAAATGAAAGAACCACTTTAGCTACGTATAACTAATAGCCCTAACAACAATAATGGCTGCAAAACATCTTCAGATCTGCAATTAGTAGTTAAAGTGCTGCAACAAACAGATCTATAAATGGAAAGACATTAAGCAGTAAAGTAAAGAGTTTGTTCCATGCATCCAACAGACAAGACAAGAACACGATTTTTGAATGAATTTTTATATTACAGGGCACCTGGGAGGAAACAAGAAGGTGTATCCAGATCTCCTCAATGGGATGGGTTCGTAGTCTCAAAGACTCTGGATCTGGGTTTTCTCCTTGTGCATGTGTTCCAATGCAAAGTAGAGCCCAAATGGACGAAACAGAAATGAGACTAAGTAATATAGATCCTATAATCTAATAGGTAACAAAAAGAAGAAATTGATAGAAAACTCTCCTATTTACAACAGCATAGTTATTTTAATCTGAAAGACAAAAATAATGTTAATCAACTAGATCCACCTCATAATATTTATTATTATTTGTTGAGAAAGGTGTTTGACTAAATAAATCCTCGATTAGTAGTTAATAAAGAAATAAACATTTATCATCTTTTAAGAAGTATTAAGATATAACTTTGGAATAAATAATGATTTCATTAATTAATATGTTTATCAAATTAGTGACAAGGCAATGACATTTAATATCATTCTTGTTAATATAAATTAAGGGTTTATCCTCATTAATTTTTATTTTTTAAGTTAAATACATCAAAATTAAGAATAAATTATATTAATGACTATCTTCTTTTGGGGTTTCCTAATTAACATAGTGAAAGCAGTTTTACTTGGGGTAAAACTGGTCTTACATGGTGTACTTGGGTCCATCTAATGATGAAAGGTTAGATGACCAAAAAATGGTGTAACAAGTTATATGTATTGTTTAGGCTCTCAGAAACCAACAAGGTGGTAGTTTGTATAATGAATGTAACAATGCCAAGATAGACATATAAAAGCAGTATGGGAGATTAGAAGTGGTTGTAATCCTTGATGTAATTGTTCATCTCATATAGTAAAATACCTCACCTCACCCCATGAATATTTTTGTGATCAATTCTCAAGGTTTTACCATGTAAATTTCATGTTGTGTGAATTATTCATCATATTTGTGTCATTATTTCTATGTTGTTAAACTTTTATAAAAACTATAAATACCAACAAGTGGTATCAGAGTGAAGTTAAGGAGAACCCAAAAAATAATGATTTAAAGAGCCAATCTTCATTATTGTTGTGAGGGGATACAACATTGAGAATGTTGTATATAGGTGGAGAGAAAATGTCTGAGACAAATTTTGTGGTTAATGTGCAATGGTTGAATCAAAGGCCACACACACGTAGTGGAGGAGTCCACACAGAAAATTGTCGAAGAGTCATGACGCCATAGAACTATTGTACTAGTGCACAAAGTAGAGTCGATCCATAGAGGGACAATCGACTATGGAAAATTTTATCAACCACACAAAGTTTGAGCCACTCAGGAAGAAGAGAAGTTCAATCCATGGGAGTTTTTCCAAGCCAAATCCATGAGAGGTTAAAACCCTCATTGAGTGAAACCATAGCCACTTTTAAAACCACCCACGAAGAGTTATTCATATTAAAGCCATGTTTTTTTAAAGGATTTGGAACTGGGTAGAGAAAATCGAAGATGAAGCCAATAGAACAGGAAAAATCACTTGTAGAGCTAGATGTAAACCCTAGCCAAGAGAGTCATATTGATTTGAAGAATATAATTTAAGAAATATATATATATATATATATATATATATATATATATAAAGTTATTTTAGAAAGGGGTGTAAAATTATGTATGTATGTGTGTATGTGTCTGTAAGTTGAGTATGATGAAGACCATGGGGTTTGTGAAATGGGGCTTGTGAAAGTATTTTTGAATGTTCCCGGGAACATATTTCTGAATGTTGGTGGGTTAATTTTGCTAGATTATTTTGTATTGGGCTCTTTATACTCTTTGTTAAACATTTTATGACAATGTAATAGAAGAAGAAATTTTCAAAGGGTTTTTCCCTGATTTTTTACCAAATCTGGTGTCTCTTGTTGATGTGTTTATTGTCTTCTTTGTCATTGCATTTATTGTTCTATCTTCAATTACTGTTGATGATTGGAAATATTAATTTTCATTGAAAATATTGTTAATTGAAGAATTGAATTGGGCTAAAAGTATTTGAAACAACATATAACAGTGTGAAATTTAACATGGTTTCAGAGCTAAGGTGAAGGACAAGCCCAAAAGGAGACAAGAATTGAAGCAAACATCTTTGGAAAGTTGAAGAAGCCTACCTAGTAAAGTCAATATGTCTTCCTCTTTCTTAAAGTAACATGAGAAGTTGGGTGACTCATTTAACGTTTTTGCATGGAAAATCAAGTTGGAAATCATCGTTGATAACAATGATGTTTTGGATTAAAGGAAAAGCACATGAGCTTCTTGAGAATGCTTACGTTGCTACCAAGAACAAGTAAAATAAAGGTGAGTTAAAAGCAAAGAAAATTATAGCTCATGGTTTACAATATAATTTACTTGCATATGTTGGAAATTTGAGGAAGTATAAGGACATGTATGATAAAATAGTTGTCATGTATGAAGTCAATAGTTTGAATGAAATCATCTCCTTGAAATATCATCTCAAAGACATGAAGATGAACAAAGGAGAGTTTGTGAAATCATACATTATGAGGATATCTTGTCTTAGAGATCAATTGCAAAGAGTTGGAGAAAATGTGCCTGACAGGGAATTGGTGATTGTATCTCTTAAAGGTCTCCCTCCCATTTGGGAAACCTCCATTACTACTATAAGAAAAAACAATATCTCCCCATCATTTGATGAGATTGTTGGAAAGCTCACTCAAGAAGAATAAAGGATGATATCAAGAAAGGATACAAAAGCATGAAGAAGAAGAGCCCACTGCATTCGTCATGAAAAATAAGAAGAAGAAAGGAAAAGGAGGTCCATCAAATTCAAGGAAGCCTCCTCCTCGAAATTAAAAGAGAAGGAATGATAGAGCATCATCTCACATTAAATGTTACAATTGTGACAAGAAATATCACTATGCTCGACATTTCCCTAAGAAGAACAATGGTCCACACTACAACACTAGAAGCAACAACAACAAGTTTGATGATCGAAGAATAAGAGATGGTTGAAGGAATGATCACAATGGAATAGATTAAAGAAGAAGAAGAGATGCTCTGAGTGATTATGAATAATATCATCGTCCTCAAAAGAAGTCAATATACTCCAAGTATGAAAGCAATGTTGGAAATCAATCTGAAAATATTCTTATTTCTACTTTCACTAGTTCTTCTCTTCTAGATTCGTGGGATAGTTGGTTAGTTTATAGTGGGGTCACTCATGATTTCTCCGCATATAAGGAAGTTCTCTCTAATTCGGTAAAGAGGGAGGAAAAATTGAAAATTAGTCTTGGAGATGACTCTACTAATCTCGTTAAAGGTTTCGGGGTTGTCTAATTTCATTTGGATTTCGAGGAATCTATTTTGCTCCATGATGTGATGTATGTGTCGGGATTGAAGAAGAATTTGGTATCAATATATTATTTCTAAGACAAAGAGATGAGTGTTACCTTCATCAAGGGAAATGTTCTTACTTGGCCTATTGGATCACCTATGAGAGATGCATTCACATTGGGAATTATATTTGAATGACTCTATAGTCACTGGAAGACCTCTTCTAGCATTGTTCCATGATATTAATCATATAAGCAAGTCGTGGCACCGAAGATTGGCCCATCTACATTATGATTCTCTTCCGAAATTGAAGAAATTGGTATTTTGTATTCCCGATGTTCAACCACAACATGATGGACTATGTCCAGGTTGTGTCAGTGGAAAGAAGACAAAGGGACCATCCTCTAACGAGAACAAGACGAAAAAAATCTTCCATCTCATTCATTCTGACATATGTGGTCTGATGACCGTATATTCTATTGGTGTCCATCTCTACTACATCACCTTCATTCATGATTTCTCGAGAAAGACGTGGATATACTATTTGAAGCACAAGGATGAAGCCTTCAAAATGTTCAAGGAGTTCAAAGCTTTGGTTGAAAATCAAACAGGGAAAAAAATTAAGATATTTAGGTTTGAAAATGGTGGAGAGTACATTTCAAATGAGTTCATCGGTTATTGCAAGAAAGAAGGTATCAAGAAAGAGACAAATTTTCCCTATAATCCTGAACAAAATCAAGTAGATGATAGAAAGAATAGATCTATTGTAGAATTCTCTGATGCCATGCTCCATGATCAAAATTTGTCGAAGTTCCTTTGGGGAGAAGCAACGAATGTTGACTTATATGTTCAAAATAGGGTGCCTCATCAAGCATTGGAAAACAATACCCCCGATAAGTGTTCATAGGTGTCAAGCCCATTGTTTTCCATCTCCATATATTTGGTTGCCCTGTATATTTCCATGTGTCAAAGGATAAAAGAAACAAGTTGGAAGGCATGGGAAGAAAAGGTAAGTTTTTTGGATATTGTGAAAAATCTAAAGCTTTTAAAATATATATTCTTGGTAAAAGGAAGGTTGAAATTAGTAGGGATGTAAAATTCAATGAAGATGCTTCCCTTGGGAAAGAAAGGGGCCTTCCTCTGCCTCTTCCTGAGAAGAAGAATAATGGTGATATGGATTATTTAGATGGTCCTTTCATGCCTGAATATGAGCCAGACATTGTTGATGATACCATGGAGCTCATGGATCCCTTAGATCCTCCTTCCAAGAAGAGGCCACTTTGGATTCATGACACATTACAGTATGATGAGAGATGAGTTCCTGTTATAAGATCATTTAGAGAAAGAAATAAGCCATGCAAGTACCACGGATATGTTGCAGCCATGAGCACTATGATTCAAGTTGAACCTCCCATATTTGAAGAAGTCGTGAAAGAAAAATTTTGGAAGGATCCTATGGCCGAAGAATGCGAATCAATTATGAAGAATGATGAATGGGATATTTTGTCGAGACCGAAGGGGAAATCCGTGGTGAATTCAAAGTGGTTATTCAAGATCAAACATGGATTCAATGGTATCATTGAGAAATATAAGTCAAGATTTGTGGCTCTAGGAGTCTCCCAGAAAGAGGGAGAAGATTATGATGATATATTTTCACCTGTGGCTCAATATACAACCATTTTTTCAATAGTTTCCCTTGCTACAAGTCAGTGATGGACCCTCCATCAGATAGACGTGAAGAAACAATTTATCCATGGAATGTTACAAGAATAAGTGTACATTGAGTAGTCATAGGGATTTGAAGTAGAGGATTGAAAGACACATGTTTGCAAGTTGAAGAAGGAATTGCATGGCTTGAAGCAAGCCCCCATAGCATGGTATGTCCACATAGACAGTTATCTAGTGAAGTTGGGATTCACAAGAAGCAATTTCAGTCCCAACCTCTACTTCAAGGTAGACCAAGGTATGTCGTTGATTTTGGTTTTATATGTTGACGATCTATTGTTGATAGGTAGTGACCCCATGATGATCGAGTGTAAACAGGATTTAGCCTCTGAATTCGAGATGAAGGACCTTGGACTCATGCACTACTTTCTAGGCCTTGAGGTGTGGCAAAGGCCCATTGATATTTTCCTTTCACAAGAAAAATATGTCGTGAAGTTGTTGGGGAGATTTGGAATGAAAAAATGCAAGTCCCTGCCCACACCGATGGAAATGAATTTCAAGAAGTTATGTGGAGAAGATGTAGGACCCGATTTGGAAAATCCATCCAAGTACAAACAATTGAGAGGGGAATTGTTGCTCTTAGTGAACACTCATCCAAACATATGCTATGCATTGAACACGTTGATTCAATTCATGATCGAGCCTCTCCATGCACATTGGATTGTTTCCAAACACATTATGAGATATTTTCATGGGATGATCACCCTTGGTCTGAGATATTTTGTTAGAGACATTCGACTTAATGATGAGAGCAGATGCTATTGGCAGTAGAAATATGGCTGACTCAGTATACGTCTTAGTTATTTTAGCTTTGGATTTCGGCATTTTGAATAGTAGGAAGCGTAGTTTAGGTCATTATACCGCTGTAATAGGCATTGCTTGCATAGCTGGCGAAGAAGTCTAGTTGAGGAAGCTCTTGGAGAGATATTTTAATAATTTCTAGACAATTACGTTGATATATTACATAAATAAGAGTGGGATTGTTGTTGAAAATGATTCTTTGTCCAAATTTTTTGTTAATTTTTGTATCAAAATAGATAAGAGTTGACGAATTTAGTATTTTTAACGACGTTAATCATTAAGTTGATGATTAGAGGCATTTAGAATTGAATTGTAAATTCTTGTTATTAATTAATTTGAATAAGTGTTTGTGTAATAATATCGTTAATAATAGGTTTTCTTGGTTGCAGGAAGGTTCGGTGCAGGAATGCATTCGAATGCAAATTCACCAAATGAATAAAAGCAACAGCTGGGTAGTTGAATTGCAGTAGGTTAAAATATCAAATTTGCGACCGAATGGAGCAGAATCTCTAAATTCTGAGACGTGGGTTGTGTTCACAGCACCATGTTTCCTTTAACCCCGAAACCGTTTGACGAAATTTGACTTCATGAAGGAGTTATCGTCAGGGGAATATTGGCTCTCTATGAATATTGCTACTCTAGTAATGTTTGGAGATTAGAACAAATCTCAGTTTACTCTCAAATGCTGCTAAAAAGCTGCTTACAAAACAAAGGTCTCCTATTGCTTTGCATAAAAAGGTCATTTCGTAGCTGGAGGCCTCCTCTAAATAGGGGATTCTTCTTGGATTCTGATGAAGTGGGTGAGCTATGTTATGCTGCAGAACAAATATTCATGCATGAGCTAGCAGTCCTAGAGTTGAAGGCTCCAGTTAGAATATTTGGTAATCTTCAAGGACAATTTGGTGATTTAATTCGATTGTTTGATGAGTATGGATTTCCTTTAACTACAGGAGATATTACGTATATTGTCTAACTCTTTTGGGAGGTTATGTTGATCGGGGGCAGCACGGTTTAGAAACTATTACCTTGCTTCTTGCGCGTAAGATTGACTATCCTGATTCAAAGAAGAAAATTGAATTCTATCAATCTAAGCTTCAGAGACTTATTCTGCGCAAGAGCAGATGTGACAATCGAATAAATGAAATTACAGAAAAGGCAGCGTAGTGAGAAACTACTAGTGTTCATCCTCTATTATGGCAACCTGCTAGTGGTATACTCATGACCAATGACATAAGTGACACTAACCCAGAAGATGCTGCCCCGTGCTTTGCATTATCAAAGAATGACTCTTATATCAGCCTCACGCGAGGAAAGTGTCTTTATTCGATATGATGACATTCAAGACAATGACGACCTTCATGGCACCACCACCACCAGCAACTTTTCTCGCTTTCCATCCCAGGGCAACAATATAATGGCAATTGGCATGGAAGATTCAACAATACAGATCTATAACGTTCGAGTTGATGAGGGACAGAAGCGCAGCTTTTCATATGGGGAATAGACAGTTGGGAAAAGCTCAGAAGTAAACCTTTGCAGATTCCACCTGGATAATCACTTTCACCTCAATCAATTACTCGAGTGCGATTTCAGCAGGACCAGGTACACTTTTTAGCTGTGCATGAAACTCAGCTTTCTATCTATGAAACAGCTAAACTGGAACGCCTCAAACAGTGGGTTCCTCATGAATCTCTCCCTGCTCCAATATCAAATGCTACATACTCGTGCGATAGTCAGTGAATATATGCAAGCTTTATTGAAGGCGCTATTGGAGTTTTCAATCCTGAAACACTTAAGCTATGTTGCAGAATTGCTGTATCAGCCTATCTTCCTCATAATGTTGTCTCTACTGTATACCCACTTGTCGCAGCTCATCCGTCCGAGTCAAATCAATTTTCTCTTGGGATTTTAGACGAGGGTGCAGTTGTTTTGGAGCCTGGAGAATCATAAGGGAAGTTGCCACCTGGGGTACCAAGACGCTATTCAGGAGCAATGAATGCATACGCTACAATTGTTAGACAAGAAGGGGTGAGGGGCGCTCTGTGGACAGGACTTGGCCCAAATGTGGCACGCAAAGCTATTGTTAATGAGCTGGCTAGTTACGATCGAATGAAATAGAGTCTATTAAAACTACCGGGGTTTTCTGATAATGTTTTTACACATTTGCTCTCAGGATTTACACATTTGCTCTCAGGAGTTTGTCGATCTTCCATCTCATACGGTCTGTTCTAGAGATGTTGGTGCTTGGATGTGGAAAGCAAACTGAGACTCGAGCATTAGAAATTTCATTCGATCCAATGGCATGTTTCTACATCACAAAACGTAGAAGGTAAGTTGAGATTGAGGAAGGGATGATGATGCCAGATTGAAGCTGCCTTACCATACCTCTGCCAGCCATACGAAGTCAATTTCCTCCAGAAACCAATTGCATCTTCCAGCAACAGAAAAATCCCACAAATCTCACAAAAAGGGGAACGAATTCCTGAATTCAGGTATGTTGTCTCAATCTAATTCTTATTCCGGCAAATAATTCATGCAGTTGTGGAAATCGATTTTTCTAATCTCTGGCCTCAAATCTGTTGTAACAAAACCCTACTATTTAAAAATACGGTTCTGGGCAAACAAGAGAAGCTCTGCTGCTATAAAATGTGTAGCTGTGCATTAGAAAAAGAATAGCTGTTAGGAAAGAAGTCGATATGTAGGAGCCGTAGAATGAAGCGGTCGATTTTCTGGAGAAGTTGATAGATCAGAGAGTAGCTGTAGAATGAAGAGTATGTCAATTAAAGGAGCTGGGTATTAGAATATGATCGCTGTTCAATTTGTTACAGCGCAAAGCAATGAGTTCCTCAATCAGAAAGCAGAATTTTCCATTTGCAAAATCTATTTTTGAAGATAAGGGGAGAAGGCGAGTGTTAATCGGTCATTTAAAAGAGTAGAATTCTCATAAGCAAAATCGATTCTCTCATAAATCGAATTGCCCAGGACAACGGTTGTAATGAACCAGCAGATTATGTATTTGTTCATTAATGTGTGAAGCAATGGTTTTGATCTTATTTAATATGCATTTATTTGTTTTTTTAATGTAAGCATTGTAATTTTGGTTAGAGTCCTCTTCATAGATTTAGAATTTCTTTAATTTGTAGAATTATCTTTAGCTTTAATTGTTTTGTTTAATTTATAGAGTTATTTTTTTTTTTTTGTTTTAAATGGTTTTTTCAATAATATCTAATATTACTTAATCTAAATTGTTTAATTTATATTTTTGTTTTAAATTATTTTTAATAGTATTTAATCTTTCTTAATTCTGCATTTAGATGATCATGTTGTTTTGCAACTCTTGAGTGTAATTTAAAAATTAGAACAGATTGTATATGCTTTGCATTTGAATATGTTAACATTGCTTATTTAAAATGATTACACTCAATAATAATTAGATCTCTTTTAATTAGAATTTGTTTTGATTTAGATCACTTTTTAATTATATTCTTTATTGTTTTTATAGTGTTATTATTTCCTTATGTGAACAAGTTGAGTGTGGATTTGATTAGGTGGAAATATCAAGTTAAATACAGTGTGACCATTCTGTTTGAAGTAGGCTTGCTTTTTAATATTCATTTTCATTTAGATTAAAATATTTGAATAGTTTTTAATGGGATTTTAAATGAAGTAAAGTAGTTGTCTTCTAACAATAGTTAGAATTGTAATTTGTTAATTTAAATCTTGAATTTGCTATCAAAAGTAATTTTAGTTTTGAAGTTATTATTAGGGTAATGTGTGTGGATTTATCATAGATCATTTGTGATGCAATTTTTAGGATCTTTTAAGTAGTTCTTTAAGCAATAGTTAGGATTGTTTCTTTTGTTATTTTAAAATCTTGAATTTGTTTTAACAAGTAGTTTTAGTTAGTTTAAGGTGTGAATTTATAATGTGTAGTCTTTTGCTTATTTCAAGCTTAGTTTTAAGTGTTAGTTTTAAGTTAATGAGAGGAATAATTAGATTAAGGTTTTTAAGTTATCATAGGAGATTTTTAATGCGAGTGCGAGAATGATTGAGGATTGTCTTGAATTTCATTATAGTTTAATTGCATTTGCACTGAGCAAAACTGATTAAGTAGGTTTCATTTTCACGATTGTTTGTTTGCAAGCCAATGTGTGTTTCATTCCAGTGTTTAGTTACCGTCACAAAGGAATATATTTATACTCCGATCAATAAGTTGAGCCAATACGCAGTACAACTCGCATTTACGACTCATGGATTGATAATTAATATTGAGAGGTTTATCGGACAATTAAGCCGCCCAACATTTTGGTGCCGTTGCCGGGGAGTTGTATTTTGGATCAGTGAAAATTTTCTTACAGAGTTTCAAAGATGTTGCAGGGCAGTCAAAGGGCGGAGAGTGTACGGTAAGACGTGAATGAAGAGCCACGCATCCACTATTGTGGGGTTGCTCCAAAGTCTGGCCATCTTGCTTATCTCTTGAACTTTTATTTTTTTATCTGGCTTATGTGTAGAAGTAGAAACAGGCTTTATACATTTAATTTCCAAATTGCCTTGTTTGTAATAGATTAAATAGCACTTTGATTCGGCATTTTCCTTTCATGCAAGTGTGGTGAGTTGTCTTTCAGTCAAAAATAAAAATAAATAAAATCATTTATCTTCAACATTATATCATTTTGGGTACTGTAAAAACCCTTGCGTACTAATCCATGTGATGACAGAATGTACCAGTTTGCTCGTTGAAGACCAGAAGATGGTATTTTGAGGAATCATTCAATGAGGAGTTCTTATGCTGCTATGGAGACGAACAACTCATCCGATGAAGAATTAAAAAGTGTTGAATTTAATATCTTACTTGAACATAAATTTAAATCTTTGATTTCAAAATTGGATTATTTGTAGGAACAAGAGAAGGACGAAGAACCACTGCTTATCCTTTGCACCAACTGTGGAAAGAAAAGTTTCCTTGGAAAGTGCCCACTTAGCGGTCTGGAAGTTTGCAAAATTTGTGAGGATGATCATGCAACTGAACATTTCCCATCACTGCCACAATTACGAAAGGTACTCACAGAATCAAGTAAGGAATCAAATCAGCCGCCAGGTATAACTCAAAACCTAACACCATTTGATACTTGGAATAATTCTTATTTTCCTAAGTAGGCTCCTCAGCATGTTTATAATCCTGGAATTTCATGGAAAAATTCTGATCCTCCTCCAATTGAATATCTGATTTCATGGCCACAGTGGCCCTCTCCTTAGCCCTCATCCTCGAGCCATATATCCCCATGGCCTCAAGAATCATTTAGATCCTTATCTCTAGGGAAATATCCCATGAAAATTCAATCATATGAGCACGAACAACAACCACAATTTCTTTCCAATGCACCATTAAGTTATCCTCCTCTATGGTCCCAACTGCATATGCAACCTTAACTTAACCCTCATCCATACCCTAACCCTAATCCTTACCTTAGTCCATACCATAACCCTATTCCATACCTTAATCCATACCGTAGTCCTAATCCAAACCCTAATCCACACCCTAGACTTAACCCTAATTCTAATTTAAAACCTAGACCTAACCCTAGTCCAAAGCCTAATCCCAATCCAAATCCAAAGGACACCCATGCATTGTCCAAACCTCTAAATTAAACTACAATCCTGAAACTTAACGGTAAACGACCAAGGTAATAACAGCTTTGAACGCATCATCTTTCAAGACTGCAGCATGGAATGTTAGTATCATTCCATACTTTAGGTAAGTTAATAGTTGTTCCCCCATTATCATTGTGTACATTCCAACTGAAGGTGGGTAATCGTAAAGACCACGAGAGGAGCAACCTTTCATTGGAACTTGTTCTAAAAATGTTGTTGAAACTCAAAACCCTAGAATATCTCTCAACCATTCTTGTCAATTTGAAAAGCAGATATTTGAGCCTGAACTTGAGGGATTTATCTTTTCTCTTTCACCATATTCTTTGTGCCTCCATGAGAGTGACTATCAAACTGTGGAAGATTTGCATCAGTTGGAAAATCATAAATATGTGGATTCCATTGAATCAAGTTTCATAAATATCAGTTTATCTTATTTCAAATATCTCGAAAATATTGTCATAACAATTAAAAGAAACTCTGTTTCTCAAGGCTTTGTGTTCTTGTTTCATTCTTAAAATCCATGTGAGTATCATCAGCATTTTGTTATGCACATGGCTTCATTGGAAGTACTCATATACTTGAAGATGAGTCTTTCGCCTCTTAGGGTAAAATAGGGTAGGAGAATAAATGAATAAAGCAGTTACAATGCTATTAAGGTTTTTCATTTTAAAATAATGTGTGTTAAAACTACTATTGATCCACATTAGTTGTTAACACACACATTTATGATAAATCTTGTTGAGTACAATTCACTTTAATACCTCACGATTTTGCAAAAAGTAACCATGATTAATCACTCTAATAAGTTGTCGTCTCAGATATATTTTCAGTTTCCATTAGAAGGTACTATTGAAAAACCCCTATGGTGGACCACTCTTGCAAAGATGATAACGAGCTATTAAGGAGAACACTAGCATTCTTAACTCAAATAATCTTTCAGTCATTGTCTGGGATATCTTTAACAAGTCTTTTGGGTAGACGAATTAGCCAGCAATGATTAGTCATTAAAAACTTTTCACGCCATCTTGTGCTCTTAAGGAGTAGATATGTCTCCCCACTTATTAAGTAACCTTTAAGGTTAATCATAATCAGAGCTTACAAAGATTTAGGGAAGGATAGGAGGTCTCGTGATGAGCCGACCTACCACGATCATAGGATCTAGCATGCATGACATTACTGCTACTGGTCACCAAGCCAGAGTAATCGCTTTCAGCCAAAAAGCTAGAAGACAGGAGGTCTCATCACGAGTCGGCCTGTTCATCCATGTTACTTCTTGTGAGTGGCACTGCCATCAACTGGTTACCAAGCCAAGATAGTGGCCTTCATCTAAAAAGTCAAATAAGCAAACTCTGAATATCTATCTAGTAAGTGGGACACTGACATTTCGCTAGGTTAAAAGACATCCCTGTCAAGGTTATGGACACCTGCAGGCAGCAGGGCCATGTCTGTGGTATTAAAGTTAACTGCATACTATGATTTGTTTGGTTATCCTTCTCTTTCCCTAAGACTCATCATTTCTCTTGGGCAATGGTTTTAAGACAATTTGAACATTATGCTTTGAGTTCTATCTTTCAAAAAACAAGAGTCTTTGAATGATGTGGTACCCTTAGTGAAGGTAATCCTTTGTACTAGATTAAGAGGAAATCTATTTTTTAATCCAGATAACAACATAATTTAGAGTGTTCAATAAAGAGGTTGCTGATTGGTATCATAATTCATTTTAATTTTCATGGTATTCAAAGTGATGAAGTACTCAATGATGACTACTCACAAGGTGTTGGTTGCCAACAATGCATATTTATTGCAGTTGCCTCTAAATCTGTGCAGAATGACCTAGGTACGAGATTGTTATAGTAGGTGCAGGAATCTTGTGTTATTCTTCTTGAAACTGCACTTTTTCAACAAAATTTGATTTTCATCATAAGACTCTGGGCAAAAACAAAATTTGGGACAAGGTAATAGGTATGCATGATATTATTTTCTCCATCATGTCTACTTTTGGTACCTGATCTTCTTTCATCATTTCGCATGGTTTTAGATGTTGCGAGCGAAGGAATGCATTTCATTATCAGGCATCTCCATCCTTATTTGCTAAAATCTTTGTTGACTTTTTTTTTCCTACCTTATTTCACTGCCTTAAAGGTTTTGCTTGCACGAGGACGTACAAGAAGTTAAGCGTGGGGAGATGTTGAGCCGCACTTTTGTCCAAATATTTACGACTTTTATCAAATAGATACATGATCGCACCTAGTATTTTAATCATTGTTTATCCATTAATTTGATGCTTAGAGGCATTTAGAATTAAATTGTAAATTCTTGTTATTAATTAATTTGAATAAGTGTTTGTGTAATAATATCGTTAATAATAGGTTTTCTTGCTTGCAGGAAGGTTCGGTGCCAGAATGCATTCAAATGCGAATTCACCAAATGAATAAAAGCAGCAGCTGGGTAGTTGAATTGCAGTAGGTGAAAATATCAAATTTGTGACCGAATAGAGCAGAATCTCTAAATTCTGAGACGTGGGTTGTGTTCAGAGCACCGTGTTTCATATAATCCAGAAAACCGTTTGGCGAAATTCGGCTTCGTGAAGGAGTTATCGTCAAGGGAATATTGGGTCTCTATGAATATTGCTACTCTGGTTATGTTTGGGGATTAAAACAAATCTCAGTTTACTCTCAAATGCTGCTAAAAGGCTGCTTACAAAACAAAGGTCTCCTATTGCTTTGCATAAAAAGGTCATTTCGTCTTTGCTTAGGCAATGGGTGAGCTATGTTATGCTGCAGAACAAATATTCATGCATGAGCTAGCAGTCCTAGAGTTGAAAGCTCCAGTTAGAATATTTGGTGATCTTCAAGGACAATTTGGTGATTTAATTTGATTGTTTGATGAGTATGGATTTCCTTTAACTACAGGAGATATTATGTATATTGTCTAACTCTTTCGGGAGATTATGTTGATCAGGGGCAGCACAGTTTAGAAACTATTACCTTGCTTCTTGCGCGTAAGATTGAGTATCCTGATTCAAAGGAGAAAATTGAATTCTATCAATCTAAGCTTCAGGAACTTGTTTTGCGCAAGAGCAGATGTGACAATCGAATAAATGAAATTACAGAAAAGGCAGCGTAGTGAGAAACTACTAGTGTTCATCCTCAATTATGGCAACCTGCTAGTGGTATACTCATGACCAATGACATAAGTGACACTAACCCAGAAGATGCTTCCCCGTGCTTTGCATTATCAAAGAATGACTCTTATATCAGCCTCACGCGAGGAAAGTGTCTTTATTCTATATGATGACATTCCAGACAATGACGACCTTCATGGCACCACCACCACCAGCAACTTTTCTCGCTTTCCATCCCCAGGACAACAATATAATAGCAATTGGCATGGAAGATTCAACAATCCAGATCTATAACGTTCGAGTTGATGAGGGACATAAGCACAACTTTTCATATGGGGAATAGACAGTTGGGAAAAGCTCAGAAGTAAACCTTTGCAGATTCCACCTGGAAAATCAATTTCACCTTAATCAATTACTCGAGTGCAATTTCACCAGGACCAGATACACTTTTTAGCTGTGCATGAAACCCAGCTTTCTATCTATGAAATAGCTAAACTGGAACACCTCAAACAGTGGGTTCCTCATGAATCTCTCCCTGCTCCAATATCAAATGCTACGTACTCATGCGATAGTCAGTTAATATATGCAAGCTTTATTGATGGCGCTATTGGAGATTTCAATCCTAAAACACTTAAGCTATGTTGCAGAATTGCTGTATCAACCTATCTTCCTCATAATTTTGTCTCTACTGTATACCCACTTGTTGTTGCAGCTCATCTGTACGAGTCAAATGAATTTTCTCTTGGGATTTTAGACGAGGGTGCAGTTGTTTTGGAACCTGGATAATCAGACGGGAAGTCGCCACCTGGGGTACCAAGACGCTATTCAAGAGTAATGAATGCATATGCTACAATTGTTAGACAAGAAGGGGTGAGGGGCTCTCTGTGGACAGGACTTGGCCCAAATGTGGCACGCAATGCTATTGTTAATGAGCTGGCTAGTTACGATCGAATGAAATAGAGTCTATTAAAACTATCGGGGTTTTCAGATAATGTTTTTACACATTTTCTCTCAGGACTCGTTGCTCTCAGGATTAATACATTTTCTCTCCGAAGTTTGTCGATCTTCCATCTCATACGGCCTGTTCCAAAGATGTTAGTGCTTGGATGTGGAAAGCAAACTGAGACTCGAGCGTTAGAAATTTCATTCGATCTAATGGCATGTTTCTACATCACAAAACGTAGAAGGTACGTTGAGATCGAGGAAGGGATGATGATGCCAGATTGAAGATGCCTTACGATACCTCTGCTAGCCATACAAAGTCAATTTCCTCCAGAAGCCGATTTCATCTTCCAGCAACAGAAAAATCCCACAAATCCCACAAAAAGGGGAACGAATTCCTGAATTCAGGCATGCTGTCTCAGTCTAATTCTTATTCCAGCAAATAATTCATGCAGTTGTGGAAATCAATTTTTCTAATCTCTGGTCTCAAATCTATTGTAACAAAACCCTGTTATTTAAAAATACGGCTCTGGTCAAACAAACGCAGCGCTGCTGCTATAAAATGTGTAGTTGTGCATTAGAGAAAGGATAGCTGTAGGGAAAGAAGTCGATATCTAGGAGTTGTAGAAAGAAGCGGTCGATTTTCTAGAGATGTCGATAGATCGGAGAGTAGCTGTAGAATGAAGAGTATGTCAATTAAAGGAGCTGTGTATTAGAATGAGATAACTGCTCAATTTGTTAGAGCGCAGCGCAATGAGTTCCTCAATCAGAAAGCAGAATTTCCAATTTGAAAAATCGATTTCCTAAAATAAGAGGAGAAGGCGAGTGTTAATCCGTCATTTAAAAGAGCAGAATTCTTATATGCAAAATCGATTCTCTCATAAATCGAATTGCTCAGGGCAACGGTTGTAATGAAGCAGCAGATTATGTATTTGTTCATTAATGTGTGAAGCAATGGTTTTGATCTAATTTGCATTTATTTGTTTTTTAATGTATGCAGTGTAATTTTGGTTAGAGTCCTCATTTTTCATAGATTTAGAATTTGTTTAATTTGTAGAATTATCTTTAGCTTTAATTGTTTTGTTTAATTTATAGAGTTATTTTTTTTTGTTTTAAATTGTTTTTTCAATAATATCTAATATTATTTAATCTAAATTGTTTAATTTATATTTTTGCATTTAGATGATTATGTTGTTTTCCAAGTCTTGAGTTTAATTTAGAAATTAGAACAGATTGTATATGCTTTGCATTTGAATATGTTAACATTGCTTATTTAAAATGATTGCACTCAATAATTAGATGTCTTTTAATTAGAATTTGTTTTGATTTAGATCTCTTTTTAATTAGATTCTTTATTGTTTTTATAGTGTAATTATTTCCTTATGTGAGCAAGTTGAGTGTGGATTTGATTAGGTGGAAATATCAAGTTAAATACAGTGTGACCATTTGCTTTGAAGTAGGCTTGCTTTTTAATAGTTCATTTTCATTTAGATTAAAATATTTGAATAGTTTTTAATGGGATTTTAAGTGAAGTAAAGTAGTTGTCTTTTAACAATAGTTAGAATTGTAATTTGTTAATTTAAATCTTGAATTTGTTATCAAGAGTAATTTTAGTTTTGAAGTTATTATTAGGGTAATGTGTGTGGATTTATCTTAGATCATTTGCAATGCAATTTTTAGGATCTTTTAAGTAGTTCTTTAAGAAATAGTTAGGATTGTTTCTTTTGTTATTTTAGAATCTTGAATTTGTTTTAAGAAGTAGTTTTAGTTAGTTTAAGGTGTGAATTTATAATGTGTAGTCTTTTGCTTATTTCAAGCTTAGTTTCAAGCGTTAGTTTTAAGTTAATGAGAGGAATAATTATATTAAGGTTTTTAAGTTATCATAGGAGATTTTTAATGCGAGTGCGAGAATGATTGAGGATTGTCTTGAATTTCATTATTGTTTAATTGCATTTACACTGAACGAAATTGATTAAGTAGGTTTCCTTTTCACGATTGCTTGTTTGAGAGCCAATGTATGTTTCATTTCAGTGTTTAGTTTATCATCACAAAGGAACATATTTATAGTATATACTATGATCAGTAAGTTGAGCCAATACACAATACAACTCGCGTTTACAACTCTTCGATTGATAATTAATATTAAGAGGTTTAATTCGACAATTAAGCCGCCCAACATTTTGGCATCGTTGCCGGGTAGTTGTATTTTGGCTCAGGTAAAATTTTCTTACAGAGTTTCAAGGATGTTGCAGGGCAGACAGAGGGCGGAGAGTGTACGGTAAGACGTAAGTGAAGAACCACGCATCCACTATTGTGGGGTTGCTCCAAAGTCTGGCCATCTTGCTTATCTCTTGAACTTTTATTTCCTTATCTGGCTTATGTGTAAAAGTAGAAACAAGCTTTATACATTTAATTTCCAAATTGCCTTTTTTGTGATAGATTAAATAGCACTTTGATTCGGCATTTTCCTTTCATGCAAGTGTGGTGAGTTGTCTTTCAGTAAAAAAAAAAAAAATCTATTTATCTTCAACGTTATATGATTTTGGGGTACGGTAAGAACCCTTGCGTACTAAGCCATGTGATGACAGAATGTACCGGTTTGCTCGTTGAAGACCAGAAGATGGTATTTTGAGGAATCATTCAATGAGGAGTTCTTACGCTGCTATAAAGACGAACAACTCATCCGATGAGGAATTCACAAGTGTTGAATTTAATATCTTGCTTGAACATAAATTTAAATCTTTGATTTCGAAATTGGATGATTTGCAGGAACAAGAGAAGGACGAAGAACCACTACTTATCCTATGTGCCAACTGTAGAAAGAAACATTGCCTTGGAAAGTGTCCACTTAGCGATCTAAAAGTTTGCGAAATTTGCGAGGATGATCATGCAACCGAACATTGCCCATCACTGCCACGATTACGAAAATTAGTTAGGGAATCAAGTAAGGAATCGAATCAACCGCCAGGTATAACTCAAAACCTAACACCATTTGATACTTGGAATAACGATTATTTTCCTGAGCAGATTCCTCAACATGTTTATAATCCTGGAATTTCATGGCAAACTTCTGATCCTCCTCCAATTGAATATCCAACTTCATGGCCGCAGTGGCCCTCTCCTTGGCCCTCATCCTCAAGCCATATATCTCCATGGCCTCAAGAATAATTTGGACCCTTATCTCTAGGGAAATCTCCCATGCAAATTCAATCATATGAGCACGAACAACAACCACAATTTCTTTCCAATGCACCATTAAGTTATCCTCCTCTATGGTCCCAACCGCATATGCAACCTTACCTTAATCCTCATCCATACCCTAACCCTAATCCTTACCTTAGTCCATACCCTAACCCTAGTCCATACCTTAACCCATACCCTAGTCCTAATCCAAACCCTAATCCACACCCTAGACCCAACCCTAATTCTAATTTAAAACCTAGACCTAACCCTAGTCCAAAGCCTAATCCCAATCCAAATCCAAACCTTACTCCACGCATTAACCAAAACCCTAGCCCAAACCACATCCTAAACCCTAATCTAAACGATCAAGTTTCACAACAGTTTGAACCACCTATTCTTTCAATTAATTCCCATGTTGAACGGAATGCTACATCGTCCATGATTGAAAAAGGAATGAAGTCAGAAACTTCCCCCATTATCGTAGAACATTCACCCCGGGAAGGTGTAATTCAAAGACCACGAGAGGAGCAACCTTTCATTGGAAATTGTTCTAAAAATGTTGTTGAAACTCAAAACCCCAGAGTCTCTCTCAACCATTCTTGTCAATTTGAAAAGCAGATATTTGAGCCTGAACTTGAGGGATTTATCTTTTCTCTTTCACCATATTCTTTGTGCCTCCAGGAGAGTGACTATCAAACTGTGAAATATTTGCATCAGTTGGAAAATCATAAATATGTGGATTCCATTGAATCGTGGTTTCAAGCAGTCATCAAGCCATCTTATTTCCTCAACATTCAGAAAATCTTGCTACCATATCAATTAAAGAAACTGGTTTCTCATGCTTTCGTATGCCCTGAAGTTTATTCTTTAAAACTAAGTGTGAGTATCATCAGCATTTTGTTACGCACATGACTTCATTGGAAGTACTCATATACTTGAAGATGAGTCTTTCGCCTCTTAGGGTAAAATAGGGTAGGAGAATAAATGAATAAAGCAGTTACAATGCTATTAGGGTTTTTCATTTTAAAATATTGCATGTTAAAACTACTATTGATCCACATTAGTTGTTAACACACACATTTGTGATAAATCTTGTTGAGTACAATTCACTCTAATACCTCACGATTTTGCAAAAAGTAACCATGATTAATCGCTCTAATAAGTTGTCGTCTCAGATATATTTTCAGTTTCCATTAGAAGGTACTATTGGAAAACCCCTATGGTGGACCACTCTTGCAAAGATGATAACGAGCTATTAAGGAGAACACTAGCATTCTTAACTCAAATAATCTTTCAGTCATTTTCTGGGATATCTTTAACAAGTCTTTTGGGTAGAGGAATTAGCCAGCAATGATTAGTCATTAAAAACTTTTCACGCCATCCTGTGCTCTTAAGGAGTAGATATGTCTCCCCACTTATTAAGTAACCTTTAAGGTTAATCATAATCAGAGCTTACAAAGATTTAGGGAAGGATAGGAGGTATCGTGATGAGCCGACCTACCACGATCATAGGATCTAGCATGCATGACATTACTGCTACTGGTCACCAAGCCAGAGTAATGGCTTTCAGCCAAAAAGCTAGAAGACAGGAGGTCTCATCACGAGCCAGCCTGTTCATCCATGTGAGTGGCACTGCCATCAACTGGTTACCAAGCCAGGACAGTGGCCTTCATCTAAAAAGTCAAATAAGAAAACTCTGAATCTATATCTAGTAAGTGGGACACTGACATTTCGCTAGGTTAAAAGGCATCCCTGTCGAGGTTATGGACACCTGCGGGCAGCAGGGCCATGTCTTTTATACTATGATTTGTTTGGTTATCCTTCTCTTTCCCTAAGACTCATCATTTCTCTTGGGCAATGGTTTTAAGACAATTTGAACATTATGCTTTGAGTTCTATCTTTCAAAAAACAAGATTCTTTGAATGATGTGGTACCCTTAGTGAAGGTAATCCTTTGTACTAGATTAAGAGGAAATCTATTTTTGAATCCAGATAACAACGTAATTTAGAGTGTTCAATAAAGAGGTTGTTGATTGGTATCATAACTCACTTTAATTTTCATGGTATTCAGAGTGATGAAGTACTCAATGATGACTACTCACAAGGTGTTGGTTGCCAACAATGCATATTGATTGTATTTTCCTCTAAATCTGTGCAAAATGACCTAGGTATGAGATTGTTATAGTAGGTGCAGGAATCTTGTGTTATTCTTTTTGAAACTGCACTTTTTCAACAAAATTTGATTTTCATCATAAGACTCTGGGAAAAAACAAAATTTGGGACAAGGTAACAGGTATGCGCGATATTATTTTCTCCATCATGTCTACCTTTGGTACCTGATCTTGTTTCATCATTTCACATGGTTTTAGATGTTGTGGGCGAAGGAATGCATTTCATTATCAGGCATCTCCATCCTTATTTGCTAAAATCTTTATTGACATTTTTTTTTCCTATCTTATTTCATCGCCTTAAAGGTTTTGCTTGCATGAGGACGTGCAAGAAGTTAAGTGTGGGGGGATGTTGAGCCGCACTTTTGTCCAAATTTTTACGACTTTTATCAAATAGATACATGATCGCACCTAGTATTTTAATCATTGTTTATCCATTAAGTTGATGATTAGAGGCATTTAGAATTAAATTGTAAATTATTGTTATTAATTAATTTGAATAAGTGTTTGTGTAATAATATCGTTAATAATAGGTTTTCTTGGTTGTAGGAAGGTTCGGTGCAGGAATGCATTCGAATGTGAATTCACCAAATGAATAAAAGCAGCAGCTGGGTTGTTGAATTGTAGTAGGTGAAAATATAAAATTTTCGATCGAATGGAGAAGAATCTCTAAATTCCGAGACGTGGGTTGTGTTCAGAGCACCGTGTTTCCTATAACCTAGAAATCGTTTGGTGAAATTCGGCTTCGTGAAGGAGTTATTGTCAAGGGAATATTGGGTCTCTATGAATATTGCTACTCTGGTTATGTTTGGGGATTAAAACAAATCTCAGTTTACTCTCAAATGTTGCTTGTTGAAAATTACTTTCATCTCCTTAGTACTGGCAGCTGCTTTCCATTTTAGTTTTAATGTTGTTGATGCAGAGCCGCTTTCTAGTTTGATGCAGAGTCAAGATCAGCCGTGTTTTTATATAGTCCTTTGCAGGTTTGAAAGAACATAGAATTTCTATTTTGAAACAGAGCACTTTAAATTACAAACAGGTTCACGGGAATTGGTAGTTTGAAGACCGGTGGTCCCCATGGCCACATCAGCAACTAGCAGGACCGGTAGTCCCCACAGCCAGTCAACAGACACGTGGCGGAATATGATTTGAGCGGGTAGTGTTTGGTTAAACGCAGAGTCATGAAATCCGGACCCGAAATAGTTTTAGGGCAGATTTGATGAGATTTCGGGTCACACTCAGGCCTCCGTACGCCGAGCCCAAATCGGACCCAATATGACTTTAGGGCGGATTTAAAAGGGATTTCGGGTCACAAATTAGGTGACGTCAGCAGGGCTCTTTTGGCACCCGAAATTTGTTTAAAATCCGATTTAATTGGCAGTTGGAGTCCGGGCCCTTGTCAAAGGTTTAAGGTTGAAGTTTTATCGCGCGACGGTGTATTATTTTAGTGCACGTTTTATTATGTGGACCCGTTGACATTTCTTTTAAACAGACTTTAATTTAAGTTTTAATATAGTCTTGTTTAGTTTTAATATAGGTGTGGCATATATATATTAAAAAGGCCAGAGAGCCTGTTGTTATAATTTTGTTTTGTTATTACACAGAACGTAAGTTTTGAGAGTGCACAGCAGTGCGTTTTTATTTTTATTAGAGACAGAGCATAGAAGTTTTTACACAGCAATGTATGTTTTAGAGATTGACATAGTGATAGTTTTGCACTATGTTTGCAGCCGTCAAATAAATTTTGTAATCCCTCTCAGTGAGGAAGAATTTGTAATAGTTTTAATTTGAGTTGTTGAATGAAATAGAAGTTGTTTTCAAAGTATTGAAACTCTGTCTCCTGTCAAGAATTTTTATTTCTCTGTGTTAGAAGAGGAGAGTATTACTCTCTCCATTGTTTGTTCTGGAACTTTCAATATTCCAACATGGTATCAGAGCTAGTCCAGGCTCTTTGAAGATCAAAGAAGCTAAAGGAAAGGAGTTCTTTGTTGCAGCAGATTCTCCCGCAGTGTGAAGACTTAGCCAAAAATAATCCAAGGTATTTCTCTATATAGTTTATTGTGTTACTGTTGCAGAACAGTCAGTTATTTTAAATACACAATCAAGTGTTTTTAAATCATAGTTAAGAGTGCAGAATGGCTGGAGCTAGCACTAGAATGGGTATTGGAAATATCCACCTCCCACTATTTAATGGGAAAAATTATGACTACTGGTCAATAACTATGAGAGCATTATTTGTTTCTCAAGACTTATGGGAATTTGTTGAGGATGGCTTTGAAGAGCCAGCAGATGAAGAGGAGCTTGATGATTTAACTCAGGCAGAGAGAGAGTTGCTGAAGAGAAATATGAAGAAAGACTCCAAAGCTCTCTTCTTATTGTATCAAGCATTGCATGAGAGTGTGTTTCCGAGGATAGCAGAAACCAAGAGATCCAGAGAAGCATGGGAAACTCTCAAGACAGCCTATCAAGGCATGGAAAAAATGAAGACAAAAAAACTTCAGTTGTTGAGGAGAGACTTTGAGACTCTCTGTATGAAGGAGTCAGATAACATTGACTCATTTTTCACTCATGTGATTGGAATGGTCACACAAATAAGATCTCATGGAGAGACTCTTGAAGACAAGAGGATTGTGGAAAAACTCTTGAGGAGTCTACCCTCAAGATTTGATGTGATTTTCACCACCATAGAGGAGACTAAGGATCTCTCAAAGTTCACGGTGGATGAGCTACATGCATCACTAATGACACATGAGCAGAGATTGGGTAGAAGTGAAAACTCATCTCTGGAACATGCCTTTAAGACCCAGATGTCTTTCGGAAGAGGAGGAAGGCAAGGCAGAGGAAAAAAAAGAGGAAGAGGCAGAAGCCAAAACAGAGTTGGAAGGAACATTCCAGCAAATGCTCAAGGAAGGGGCAGCAATCCAAATCAGCATCAAGGCCAAGGCAGCAGCCAGCAAAGTGGTCAGCAGAATGCTCAAGGACAAAGGTATGATAAGTCCAATGTCCAATGTCACTATTGTAAAAAACATGGTCATTATGCTAATGAATGTAGAAAGAAGCAGCATGATATGGGAAATAGAACTAGTGCAAATTTCACTAGAGAAAATCTCAGCCAAGACAATTTGTTTTTAGCTTGTAATATGGCTGAAGAAAAGAATGAAGACTTATGGTTTCTAGACTCCGGTTGTAGTAACCATATGACAGAAAACAGAGCAATGTTTTCTATGTTAAATGAGAGTGTGAAGTCACAAGTCACACTAGGAACTGATAGCAAAGTTTCTGTTATGGGAAAGGGAAATGTAAATGTTTTAACAAGGAAAAGTGCAAATAAATCCATAGCAGATGTTTATTGTGTTCCGGGAATGAAGTGTAACCTCTTAAGTATTGGACAGCTTGTTCAAAAGGGGTATACTGTATTTTTTGAGGATGATGTTTGTACCATCATGGACAAACCACCCAGCAAACAATGTATTGTTGAAGTGAAGATGACAAGGAACAGGATGTCCCCTCTCAGAATGAGAGCAGACTTGAAGAATGAAGAAGAGAAAGCAGCAGTGCCACAAGAGGCTATCCAAAGCGAACCAAAAGATGAAAATTGGTTGTGGCACTTGAGATTTGGACATCTCAACTTTGGAGGTCTTAACTTCTTAAACATAAAAGGAATGGTAATAGGTTTGCCATTGATTGAGAAACTAGACAGCGTTTGTGAAGGTTGTATATTGGGGAAAAAACGTAGAGAAAGTTTTCCTTCCGGGAAAAGCATAAGGGAAAAGGCACCCTTAGAGATTTTCCACTCATATTTATGTGGACGGATGCAAACTCCATCACTTGCTGGTAGCCACTATATGTTAACATTCATAGATGATTTTACAAGAAAAACTTGGGTTTACTTTTTGAAAAACAAAAGTGAAATGTTTGAAATATTTTGCAATTTCAAAGCACTTGTGGAAAACAAAAGTGGGTTGCATATCAAAGTCCTAAGCACTGATAGAGGAGGTGAGTATATCTCTAAATATTTTCTATGTTTTTGTAGAGAAAATGGGATTCATAAGTAGTTTACAACTAGATATACTCCGTAGCAAAATGGAGTTGTCGAAAGGAAGAATAGAACAATAATGGACATGGTAAGGAGTATGTTAAAGACAAAGCATTTGCCTAATGAATATTGGGCTGAAGCTGTACATTTTGCAGCGTACATCTTGAATAGATGCCCTACAAAAGTAGTTATGAACAAAGTGTCGAAAGAGGCATGGAGTGGCACAAAGCAAGGTGTCACACACATGAAGGTTTTTGGATGTGTGGCTTATGCACACATTCACATCGACCGAGGAAGAAGTTGGACAAAGAAGGAGGAGAAATGTATTTTCATTGGATACAAGGAGGAATCCAAGGCTTACGTGTTATACAACCCATCCACCAAGAAGTTTATCAGAGCAGAGATGTCTACTATTAAAGAGGAAGCTTGGGATGGAAGCATAGAGAAAACAATGAATGTTAAACACTGTTTATCTCATGATGAAAATGATGATTAATTGGCTGAAATACATCCCAAAATAGTAGCACCAACACAAGGGCAGCAAGGCACACCCTTGATGAGAAATGAAGGTGCTTCTCCAAGCACACCACAAGGAGGAAATTCAAGTGCTTCTTCAAGCATTTGTACACCTAATGAAAGAGGTAAGAAGTTCAGAAAATTGAATGACATTTATGCACAAGAGGCAACAAATGAAGGTATCAATTCTTTGTTTGCTTTATATTGTCATGTTGATGACCCTATTCATTTTGAAGAAGCGATTAAGTATAAGAAATGGATAGAAGCTATGGATGAGGAGCTTAATTCCATAGAGAGAAACAAAACTTGGGATTTGGTTGAACTCCCAAAAGGTAAAGATGTCATTGGAGTTAAATGGGTCTACAAGACCAAGAGTAATGCTGAAGGAAAAATAGAGAGACACAAGGTCAGACTTGTTGTCAAGGGATATAAGCAGAAACATGGGACAGATTATGAGGAAAATTTCGCACCGGTTGCTAGAATGGAAACTGTGAGAGCAGTGCTGTCCATAGTAGCACAAAACAAGTGGAAAGTTTACCAAATGGACGTGAAGTAAGCATTCCTAAATGGAGTGTTAATGGAAGAGGTTTACATTGAACAACCTCTCGACTATGAAAATAAAGGCCAAGAGCACAAAGTGTGCAAGTTGAAGAAAGCTCTTTATGGGCTAAAGCAAGCGCCAAGAGCGTGGTACAGTAGGATAGATTCCTGTCTACTGGAAAATGGATTCGAAAAGTGTGAGGGAGAACCCACCCTCTACATCGAAGAAAAAGATGGTAAAATGTTGATTGTAGTTTTATAAGTAAGTCAAGGATAAATATTTTAATTGCAATGATGATTACCTATTTAAAATTTTAAACAACATAGGAAGATTTTGAAAATGACTCACATGGGTTTGTTGAAATACTTCTTAGGAATAGAAGTTAACAAGATGAAAATTTGTTTTTGACCTCACATGAAAAATATGTTAATGAAGTGCTGGAAAGATTTAATATGCAGGAGAGAAAAGCAGCGATCACTCCCACAGTGATGGGATTAAAACTCAGCAGAGAGGACAGCAGCAAGGATTTTGATCCTAGCTTGTACAAGAGCATAGTTGGTAGCCTCATGTATTTGACTGCAACTAGGCCGGACATAATGCATGTTGTTAGTTTAATTTCCAGATTCATGGAGAAGCCAAAGGATGCACATTGGCGGGAAACAAAGAGAATTCTGAGGTATGTTAAAGGTACAAAAAGGTATGGCATTTTGTATACTGCTTCAGAATGTTCAGATTTAGTTGGATACACTGACAGTGATTGGGCTGGAAGTATAGATGATTGGAAGAGCACTTCCAGTTATGTTTTTCACATGGGTTCAGGAGCCATTTCATGGGCTTCTAAAAAGCAGCCCATTGTAGCATTGTCTACAGCAAAGGCAGAATATGTGGCAACTACAGCAGCAACTTGTCAAGCAATTTGGATGAGGAGGATGTTAAGAAGTTTGTGCCAAGAGCAGGCAAAAGGAACTGTTATTTTTTGTGACAATAGCTCAGCTATTGCATTATCTAAGAATTTTGTGTTTTACAAGAGAACGAAACACATTGACACAAAATTTCATTACATCCGAGAATTGGTAAACACTGGAGAAATTGTTTTGGAACACTGCAGAACTTAGGAGCAGTTTGCAGACATTTTGACCAAGCCATTGGGATAGAAGAGTTTCGAATTTTTGAGGAAATGTCTGGGTATGACTGATAACCCAGCAACTGAAAGTAAGGGGAGTGTTGAAAATTACTTTCATCTACTCAGTACTGGTAGTCGCTTTCCATTTTAGTTTTAATGTTTTTGATGCAGAGCCGCTTTCTAGTTTGATGCAGAGTCAAGATCAGTCGTGTTTTTATATAGTCCTTTGCAGCTTTGAAAGAACATAGAATTTCTATTTTGAAACGGAGCACTTTAAATTACAAACAGGTACGCGGGAATTGGTAGTTTGAAGACCGGTGGTCCCCACGGCCACATCAGCAGCCAGCAAGACCGATGGTCCCCGCAGCCAGTCAGCATACACGTGGCAGAATATGATTTGAGCAGGTCGTGTTTGGTTAAACGCAGAGTCATGAAATCCGGACCCGAAATAGTTTTAGGGAAAATTTGATGAGATTTTGGGTCACACTCAGCCCTCCGTACGCCGAGCCTAAATCGGACCCGATACGACTTTAGGGCAGATTTAAAAGGGATTTCGGGTCACAAATTAGGTGACGTCAGCAGGGCTCTTTTGGCACCCGAAATTTGTTTGCAATCCGGTTTAATTGACGGTTGGAGTCCGAGCCCTTGTCAAAGGTTTAAGGTTGAAGTTTTATCACGCGACGGTGTATTATTTTAGTGCACGTTTTATTATGTGGGCCCGTTGACATTTCTTTTAAACAGACTTTAATTTAAGTTTTAATATAGTCTTGTTTATTTTTAATATAGGTGTGGCATATATATATTAAAAAGGCCAGAGAGCCTGTTGTTGTAATTTTGTTTTTTTATTACACAGAACATAAGTTTTGAGAGTGCACAGCAGTGCATTTTTATTTTTAGCAGAGACAGAGCATAGAAGTTTTTACACTGCAGTGTATGTTTTAGAGATTGACATAGTGATAGTTTTGCACTGTGTTTGCAACAGTCAAACAAATTTTGTAATCCCTCTCAGTGAGGAAGAATTTGTAATAGTTTTTTTTTTGAGTTGTTGAATGAAATAGAAGTTGTTTTCAAAGTATTGAAACTCTGTCTCCTGTCAAGAATTTTTATTTCTCTGTGTTAGAAGAGAACAAACGTCTCCTATTGCTTTGCATAAAAAGGTTATTTCATCTTTTCTTAGGCCTCATAGCTGGAGGCCTCTTGTAAATAGGGGATTCTTCTTGGATTCTGATGAAGTGGGTGAGCTATGTTATGCTGCAGAACAAATATTCATGCATGAGATAGCAGTCCTAGAGTTGAAGGCTCCAGTTAGAATATTTGGTGATCGTCATGGACAATTTGGTGATTTAATGCGATTGTTTGATGAGTATGGATTTCCTTTAACTGCAGGAGATATTACGTATATTGTCTAACTCTTTTGGGAGATTATGTTGATCAGGGTCAGCACAGTTTAGAAACTATTACCTTGCTTCTTGCACGTAATATTGAGTATCCTGATTCAAAGGAGAAGATTGAATTCTATCAATCTAAGCTTCAGGGACTTGTTCTGCGCAAGAGCAGATGTGACAATCAAATAAATGAAATTACAGAAAAGGCAGCGTAATGAGAAACTACTAGTGTTCATCCTCAATTATGGCAACCTGCTAGTGGTATACTCATGACCAATGACATAAGTGACACTAACCCAAAAGATGCTGCCCCATGCTTTGCATTATCAAAGAAGGACTCTTATATCAGCCTCAGGCGAGGAAAGTGTCTTTATTCGATATGATGACATTCAAGACAATGACGACCTTCATGGCACCACCACCACCAGCAAATTTTCTCGCTTTCCATCCCCAGGACAACAATATAATAGCAATTGGCACTACAAGAAAAAAGGACATTGGTGAGGGGCGAAAAATGTAACCATAAGCTCATTGGTGACGGTCAAAAGAGCCTTCGTCACCAAAGGTGGCATCGCCGAAAGTATAGGTGTTGTGGTGACATTCAAGATTCGTCACCAATAGTGATTTATAATGACGGATAGTGACCGTCACCATTGCATATGAGCAGTGGTGATGGAAAATAGCCTCCGTCACCAAAGGTGGCGTCGCCAAAAGTATGTGTTGTGGTGACATTCAAGGTCCATCACGAATATTGATTATAATGACGGATAGTGACCGTCACCATTTCAAATGAACAACAATGATTTATTGTGATGGACCTTCCATGGCCGTCACTATTGGTGCATATATATGGCGATGTTCATTGACCGTCACCATTTCATATTTGGTGAGGGTCAAAAAATATCATGATAAGTTCATTGGTGACTCAAATGACACAAACTAATCTTGAGAAATGATCACTAAATATGCAAATCCTCTAACTAAACAGTTAAACACTAATGATGCAATACTCTGTCCTAAGCTCTTTTATTTTATGATTAATTCCTAGTTCTATTCTGCAATTTAATTGAATGTCACAGAACCTATACTCAAAGAGTTATTGGTTTCTTGTTCAAAGTAGTTCTTTTGAGGAAGAGCTCTGTTTTATGAAATGATGAGGAAATTACAGAGAGATTTCAGACCTTATAGTGATGTTGTCTTCTGTTCCTATGGCTATAGATCAGTTGTAGTTTTTAGAACAGGAAGATGTTTTGTAAATAATGAAGGTTGTCTTGTTAATCCTAACAACTAGAGTAATCTATTGTGCAATGGATGACAATTTGAATATGAGATGCAAGTGTAATGAGTTAATCTAAGAATGAACCTAAGATGCTACTAAACTAGAACAATACTTGAACTATAAGTCATCATCAAACTTGAGACAAAGTGACTGAACATGATTTAAATGCAATGAAACTCCGGAGTTGTTCTAACTATACTAACATGCATTAATCTATGAAGTTACACAATCTGTTTGTTCATCATTAGTGATATTTTGGAAGAGTTCCTTCTTGTGGAAGAGGTAGAACAATTCTTACTGTGGACTTGTATGCAATTGAAAGCAAATCGACTGAAAGCAAATGAAAAACTAAGTTATCACACCCATACCCTACTCGTCATTATGATGTCTTGGGCAAGCGTTTAAGAGCAAGATCAGAGATGATACTTAGTACAAACACACAATTAAATCATTCATTATCACGGTCATGTCTTGAACTTCTTAAGGATGTCTTGGAAGAGTTTCTTCTTGTGGAAGAGTGATGAGAACAAGTGTAACTGTGATAGTGAATGGCAAAAACTATAATTAAATCCTACAGTACCATATCTATTCTTCATTCATCATTATAATCTGTTGGAAGAGTGCCTTCTTGTGGAAGAACTGGAATGAATATAACTACAGTAGCTAGTTAAAACAACTATAAATTCAACTCCTAATTCTACAATACCATAGTCATTCAACATTCATCATTTTAATCTGTTGGAAGAGTGCCTTCTTGTGGAAGAGCTGGAATGAATATAACTACAGTAGCTAGTTAAAACAACTATAAATTCAACTCCTAATTCTACAATACCATAGTCATTCAACATTCATCATTTTAATCTGTTGGAAGAGTGTCTTCTTGTGGAAGAGCTAGAATGAATACGACTACAGTAGTTAAAACAAAAAAACTATCAATTCAAATGTAAAACATAAAAGCAGCTAGGGAAAACTTATCTAATTTACGCAAAAGAAATCCGTACAAGAGGCAGGGGCCCTCTACCACTTGACGGCATTCGACTTCAAATTAAATCACGCCTTCAAAATAACTTTGTCTGCTCCATTAACGATGCAATAGTTTGAACATAACACTTTGTGTCTTCAAGGATGTAACAGAGTTTTTAAACAAAATCTAGCAGCAAATCTAATATAAAATCTCTAACTCAGCTCTCGGTCTACTCAAGATTTTATAAAGCAAATGCAAGTAACAATAATTACAACAATTTAGGAATAATGTCTTTCCTTTTCCGAATCATATTAGGAGTCTTCGAGGTGGCTACGTGAAGGAGAAAAGACACCTGGACTAAGACAGTCCTAGTAGGAGTCTTCCTTCATAAATGTGTTCCCACGTGCATAACCGTACCTAGAATCCATTTCTT